>JABSTQ010006071.1:0-35540 GCA_013358835.2 Ixodes persulcatus
CTTTTCTCGGCAAGAGTAAGTAGAAACATAGCCTCCTCTATACTCAGGATGCCAGGCCGTTCGACGACGGAGCCAGAGAGTGCCCGGGTCGCAGATTGGAGCGCGACGATCTGGTAGCACAGAGCATTTCTCGGGGAACCTGGACGTTCAGCGCACAGATTTCGCAGCGGCGAGGACCCGAAACACACTTGTTCGCTTGGGAGAAGTGTGCTTCGGCGTTTCGCCGCAGCGGGGCGCCAGTCACGTGGCTCTCCTCTCATCCGTTGTCAGCCTTTCTCAATTTGGCGGCCGCTTCTCGTGGCGATCTGCCAGGCTTTGTCAGTATATCGGAGCATACGGTAGGAATGACCACCGGCATGGTGCAACGACGTCACGTGCGAGCCCCGTACCTATCTAAAGTCAAACTGGATGCAGCCCTTCTAGCAAAGGCTGAAGAAAAGTGCGACCTTTGTTTCCAAGGTTTGCTCGCCGTGCATCCTGCGAAAGACCGGCAGGCGTTCCGGGCTCGAGTAACGGCACGGCTAGACCGACAGCTGCCGCCGACGATCGGATCCCAACCGCGTACGGACGGTGCAGCTGCTCTGCGTCAGAAACCGGCCTTGTTTTGACGTCGCCCGTGCTGGAATCTGGCGTTTCCTTTGCACGAGGGCGCGTGCAAATGATTCATCGCACCATGCGCTGTTCATCTGTATTTAAAAGGGAATTCTGCGGATGTGTGCTGCAGGAGCGATACGCGCTCAGCACGTGTGGAGTGTGCGCAATGCAGCTACACACCGACGCGCACAAACAAGTCCGCGTGCACCGGGTGCTGCATCAACCCGATTTGGGTGAAGCGCCTGCGCCGACAACAGCGCACCGCAGCGGGGTGACGACAGGACCGCGGAGTTGGTCAAGCCGTTAGCCAGATTTCGTTCCCACGTCATCAGAACTGCTGTCCACGGAAGACGGCTGATGACTATACTTCGTCTCACCCTAGCATGGACTAACCGCTGAGGCTGTGCTAGCGCGAGCGGCCAGCCTTGACTGCCTTGACTAGAGCACTTGCTGCACGAGCGCTCGTGCAGCCGCCGCGGCTTCATTCAAAGCGACTAGCTCGCGCTTTTAGCACGCGCGGCTAACAATAGTCCATACTAAGGTGAGATGAAGTATAGGGTATACCTACATGTCTGTCTGTCTTAGAATGAATACATCCATTATTGCCCTGAATGTGCCAGCGCGTGACGCTCTCACGCACTCGGTGCGTGACTTCGGCGGTAAAATGGCGTCTATGCATTAGCCAACGCTACGCGCTCGAGCTGAGTAACACCAGATTGCGCGCGCTTCAAGATGCATAAAAAAAAAAAAAAAAACGATTGGGCGGAAAAATGACTGAAATGTCACCACTCAAGCAAAAGCGCGCGTGTGTATGAAGGCACTCCACTGATAACAGACCAACAGCGCCTTCATTGCCGTCTTTGAGTGCTATGCACGCGCACTTTCTGGCTAGCCGCAATACACCTATTGCTATACACAATTGCAAGCATGGCGCCTCACTGGTGCCCCATGCACGCAAGCATGTGCAGCGTGCGCGTGAACGTAGCCTTGGCAAGCTTGCAATCGCACGGGAGTGCCCGCACGAGCAGTGACCATGGCAGCGGGCCAGATGCCCTGATTGCAATCGACTATAGACGCTTTCAGGCACTGTGCATGGGCGCCGCCATAACCGACCTTCTGTTTTTGTTTCTTCTTATTCCGTCCGCTCCACTTCATCATTACCACAGCAGGGCAGGTAATTGCCATTTTAGATTCTACCGTGTCCTTCTCCCCAGCATAGGCCCTTGTGGAGACTCGTCAACACTCGCTTCAGTTGCCCAGCATCTCGGTAGACAAGAGAAGGTCGCTATGGCGGCTCAATCTGGCGCGCGCTGAAAGCGTCTATACTTCGTTTCACTTTATCGAGCGAAGCCAAAAGCTAGAAGCGCGAGACCAGCGCTTTTTGCATTTCTCCCCAGCTCGCGCGCTCGAGCAAAGCCTGAACGCACAGAGCTTCCGTGCTCGCGCTTCCAGTTTTGCCTTCGCTCGCACATAAGGTGAAACGAAGTATAGATTACCGAAGCATCAAGGAGAATGCAGGGATTGGCATTCCACGTGCCACACGCGCACTCTCTCCCCGTATAAAAGATTCAAAGTAAATAACCAAAATAAAGCGTTGACGAACGCGCGTGCAAGAGGCAATTTGTTTGATACATTTGGTTTAAAAAAGTTACTACTGCTGAGTCCAGTACGCGCGGCGCGTGGAACATTAAGCCCTGCATTCTCCTTGATGCTTGGGCAATTTAGCAATAGGTCCCATTGCTAAATTCCACACGCCGCACGTGCTGGCCTCAGCAGCAGTAACTTTTAAAAAAGCAAATGCCTAAAACAAATTGCATCTTGCACCCCGTTCGCCAACGCTTTATTTTGGTTATTTACTTCGAATCTTATATTCACCGATGTTTGTTTGCAAACAAGCTCACTACCACCCCCTATCGGCGACCCCTGCGCGCTTCCGGTTTTCCTCTTTTTTTTCATTGGTCTCGCCTCATTTGTTATTTGCACTACTTTTTACAATGCAATAATGTTCTGTGCGTTGCTGAAGAATAAATAAATACAGTAAAGTCTACTGGGGCACCAAATACTGTGGCGCCCTCGTGGTATCAACTCCCACCGAATGTGGTGAATACGGGGAAGGAGTGCGCGTGCGGCGCGTGGAACACCAATCCCTGCATTCTCCTTGATGCATGGGTAATTTAGCGATAGCTCTATTGCGAGCAGCGCTGGCTGGACTCTTATTTAGCACGTGCGGACTGGGATTTTTGGAAACGGTGGAAACGTCTATAGAAGTTTGCAAACATGGCGTCCCGACTGGTGCCCCACACGTGCAAGCACGTGTAGCGTGCGCGTGAAGGTAGCTTTGGCAGGCTTGCAAATGCACGCGGTAGCTAGGCTCGCCTGATGCGGCAACATGGCGGCGGCCAGATGCCTTGTTTGCATCGTCTATAGGCCCTTTTCTTTGCAAACACCACAAGGCGGTGCTCCGATCTTTGGCGTCCTGTATATGTAGAGAGTTTGCTCATTCATTGGCAAGAATAGAGCGAAGATAAGGGCACGTCATTGGCCGAAATTGTTTCAATCACTTTGGGCGCGATGATTGACAGCCCTTCTGACCAACCACTACACTCAAATATTCCCCTATAGCGAAGGCAATGGGCTTAACTAATACCATGCATTCACAATCTCTAGGTAAGGATGTATTTTTGTAAGTATTTCATTTCAGCACGGTAGAGTTGAAATTTGCGACTCTTCTTAACTGAAAGGGCAACGCACCAAGTTGTCGTCACGGCGACATTCGGAAAGGGCGACCGTCCCGAAGCAGCGCGTTGAGGCTGAACCGCACGTAAGCCATTTAGCGAGCGACGAGACGAGCGGCGGCGACAACGACGAGAGTGAGCGACGAGCGACGGAGATTGCTCACTGTCGCTCGTCGCGTCGCTCGGCTTTTGGATTTCTAGAAAACGTCGCTCATCGCCCTGGTCGCTCGCTCCCGTCCCTTTTTGTGCGGTTTGCCTCGTCGCGCGCCTGACCGAGCTACAGCGAAGCGGGTCAATCGCCGAAATTGCTTACACGCTGTTTATACCTCAGCACTACTCAGGAATGTAGCGAACCAGAACACTCGACGACTGCCGAGCGTGCGCTGAAGCTTTCTCGAAAAGTACCGATTGATAAAAGAAAGATCCGGCCAAGCGGAGTTCGGAACACCACACCTCCCCGTGACAGCCGCGTGCGACCGCGACAACTCGCTCACGCAAGCGGCGCTAACTCGCCTAAGAAATCGCTCCACAATACATTTGACTTTACCTTTTTGGTTCTAACCAGCAAGCCGGCCGTCCACCGAGGTGGCTTGTTGGCGTGCATCGCGACCACCATTCAACCAGCTCAAATTGAAGTTAAACGTACGGATACTTTGTACTGTAATAGGCGAAGCTCCTGTCGAAGTCATCGGGTTTCAACTGCACGGACACGGCTCTGCTTCAATCTGGTCTATGGTCACTCCCGTGACCAAGGGTAAAAAATGCATCGTTTCCGCACTACGGTGATACGAAGAGAACTGCACGTTATTTCGCCTTGCTGCGAAAGGGACCTTTTGCGGATAATCCCAGGAGACCTCGCGGCGTCCCCACGTTGGGGAATATTGGGGGCGTTCCCGATGTACGCTCGAGCCGGCTCGGACGCCTCGCTCAACTCTGTTACGTCACACCGCGGTGGCGGCGCGTCGGTCGCACTTCCGGTCTGGGACAGTGGGCGGAAGTCGCCATGCGGGACGAGCATTCCTGCGTGGAAGAAAGGAGACGAAAACCTGCCTTCTGGTCGAAACGCCGCCGCTGGGGCTGTACCAAAAGAGCCGGGAAAAGTTTGAATATCAACTTTCGTGCGTTTTCTGCCTGCTTGGTGCGTCCGAGAACGTGGGTCGGTGCCTTGAAAAGGGGACACAGTCGGACCACGATTACTTGTACGGCAAGCACTTTGGGTTGAATTCAGGGATACTTGTGGTCGTCAAATTTATTTGTTTCGTTCCAACACGAACGCGGGAAAACCGTCAAGTTGTCCAGCCGTCGTTCAAAGTGATCATTCAAACTGTCCTGTGTTCGTTAAAACGACAGTGGCCAGTAGACCAAACGTTGTGAAAGTGCAGGCCTCAAAATCCTCTGAAGTTTGAAGGTTGTTTGGGGTAAGCAGGCTCCGTGTAAACAGGAGATACAAAGATATGTTCATCGTTGTTACCAGTGGCCATAATCGGCTTCTTACGCCTCATTGACTTGGTCAGATTCTGCTTGCGATTTGCAGTATCGACGTCAAACACTGCACCTACCATCCGCGCTTTTTTCTTTCTTTGTTTTCAACCCGTACGACATCGCGATTAAAAATAGCGAGCAGAATCTCATCCTGTGAATCAGGCGTCCACTCCGCAGCCTTCATGCGGAACAAATCGCCGCACGCCACATTATTTACACGACGTTTTGCGGTGTAACGAGCCTCGTTAATTTCGCTCAGGCCGCTAAAGCCTAGTCAGACATTGCTACGATGACGTACAATCCACAATTCCCACAGGAAAAAGAGCTCGGGGACTCCCACCGACGCCGTGAACATCAAGGCTGGTTCACACATCTGCGTTCGTTGCGTTCGCATGCAACCGAAACGACCGTAACGACAAAGTCACCGCGACAAGCCTTCGCCGAACACAGCATGGCAAGTGATGCAAGGGGCAGCTTCGCGAAGCAATCCATGAGCCACGGTTGTTGCGGTGTTTTTGTCGTTACAGTCGTCTCGGTTGCATGCGAACGTAATCGTTGCAAGTGTGTGAACCAGCCTTCACACTCCAAAGGATGCGGGACGCGGCGCTTCTTGCCCACACCCAGTCTTGTAGGCGTTACAGAAAAAAAAAAGTAACGAAATACGTTACTTTCAAATAAAAGTAACGCGTTACCGTCCTACGTTGTTACCTCAAAATAAAAAGAACGCGTTCCCGGTACTGATAAAAAGTAACGCACGTTACTTTTGCGTTGAATTATGAAGTAGGACGTTTTACCCTTTTCGGTGGTACACAGGTATGCATGCATAAGCGCCATATTTCAAGAACATTGTGTTCATGCACAAATGGAACATAACTTTTCTACGATTTCACCTAAATACTCACGACAAAAAACGCAAAAGAAAAACGTAAAAACTCAAAAATTCCCACGGCTTGGCGCCTAAAACACGAAAAACATCGAAGTGTAAATTTTTTTAAGTCTTGGGAAGAAAAAGTAGTAAGGCAACTCCAAGTAAGTAACTAAAGTACGTTACTGTTTTGAAATTGTAACGAGTATGCTACTCTAACGCCGTTACTTGTAACGCGTTACCACCAACGCTGCCCACACCCGATCTCGCACGCGCGCCGCCGGTGCCGCTAGGGGCGCTCCGGTTTGTTTGTAAGCGTGAGTTGGTGTATACAGGTTTGCAAATACGGCCTAAGGACGCCGATTAGGAACGACGCGCCCAAGAGCACCCCAACTGAGCAAGATGGCGGCGCCTGAGGCCCTACTTGCAAACCTGTATTCGCGACTCCAGCGAACAATAGGGGGCACGCTGGTCAGGCAAAATGGCGGACGAAAGGAGGTCGTTTTCGTCGTTCAGCACGCGGAGGACCGTAAACTCCTTGCACTGCAGCGTAAAATCGATGTTACATAGGAAAGCAAAGCGATTTTTCGACGGTAGAAATCTTCTTCTAGTCAGTGCGTAGGAACGACACGGCGGAAGCATAAAAATAATTACTGAAAACGATGTTTGTTTCCATACTGCCTACGAGAACCAAGAAGCGATAGCAGACGACAGAGTCGAAATCACCTCGTCTCTTGAGCTTCTCGGCGTTGCCGCTAGAGGGTGTATTCACTGGCGGGCATAGCTGAGCTCGCTGCTGCTTTCGAACCACCGGGGAAGAGAGAGAGAGAGGAAAGCTGCTTTTGTACGAAGTTTCAGTGAAAGTTAATCTTCTCTAATCTTCTAGAGGGAGCCACGTCTGGGGAAGCCTGGGACATACGAAGGAAAGTCCCGGTCAGAAGGGACTTCCTCTTGTGATTGCCTGAGAGCTGATCGGGAAACTCCTCCCGAGCATGCGCTGTGAGCAGTTACCTCAAATATGGCGTCGAGTGATTACTCCCTATACGCGGCGTCGATTCGACTGGGGTCGCCAATACAAGATGGAAGCGGCACGATCCAGCCTTTCTTAACGTTGCAGGCTAAGAACATTGTAGGTGGGAAGCGGGAACGCAGTTTGTTACGTGAAATCCCCCCCGATGTTAGACCGACACGATCCATGGGTTCCATCGGATTGTAGAAGCGCCTCAAGCAGGACAGGGGGGGGGGGGGGGGGGGGGGGGCACATATTTTCCGTCCAGCGTGATTTGAGAGTGTTTCCAATAGCTCGACCAGGCGGTTTATCCAGGCGGTTTATGAACCGCGTTTGCAGTACGAGCTGCGAGAAGGAGGCGGAAGCGCCTATCGTCCGCAAGCGTCTCCGGGCTTGGGCTCTCCGCCCGCGATCCCTACTGAAAACAATTATATGAATTTATTTCTGATATGTTTATTGGACACCTTTCATATCAGAACTTATTATTTCGTATCAGTTTCATACGCTGCACATCAGTTACACTAGGCTAGGTGGCGCTAGGTACCGCCCAATTCATGTGCTACAAAAATATTTTTATTTACTCACGCCACCATGTAGATACATTAAGCATACCACTGGCATCAGCTGAACATATGCATTGAGCGCATAGACATACACGGCACAGCAAACATGAATACAACAGCACACCCAATAACTACTTCTGAGATCTGCGCTTCCGCCTTTTATACAGGTCGTTTTGTAAGTACGGAGTTTTTCGGTGACCACCTAAGCAATAAATAATATTCTCAGCATGTTGAATTTTTTTCAGTAATTTCATACCTCTGAGAGTATTTTGAACGGCTCAGGGTATGAATCTCTTAATAAAAAGTAAACGCTCATGCCGTAGGTATTTGAAAGTCAGTAAATCAAGTCGCTCCTCTGCGGTTCCAAGCCATGTGTTTGTTTTCCCGCGCGGCACGTCGTATACGAAAAAAAAAATTATATGAATTTATTTCTGATATGTTTATTGGACATATTCATATCAGTTGGCAAATGTTGCATATCAGTTCTTATATGTCGCATATCAGTTTTTTGCGTATCTCATATCAGTTTCATATATCGCATATCAGTTTTTGGATATTTCATATCAGTTTCATATGTCGCATATCAGTTTTTGGATAATTCATATCAGTTCTTATATAGGTTCATATAATTTTTTTCAGTAGGGATCCTCACGTCACGAGCATCCAACTTGCGCAGGGACGTCATTAAACTTGGAGCGCTCGCCAAGGTTTCAGTTGCTTCACAACCTAGGCCACGGCCGCTCGATTGGGACTCCCCTTGGGAGCGGCCTGCCGTATGCCTCGCTCCGCCGGTGAGAGCGATAGTTCTATTTTACTCCGCAGCGCCAGCAGTGGCGCTCGTTATCGGCGAGAGGAGAACAATCCGCCCGGCTCGGCCCGGTGTGGATATATTTAGATTGCTTTTTGTGAAACGGCAAGTCTCAATTGAAACAAGTGCCAGATTTCATGAATGTTGTGACAAACCTGTGTAAAATAAAAGATTCTTTCGGCGAGGAGCTCATTCAGCTGCAGGCGTTAGAGCCGCATTCAGCTGGCAGTATAAGCGAATTGTCGTTTTCTTGTTCCCGTAAGTGTTGCCCCGTTTCTATTACCACTGTAATATAGGAGTTGTAGTTGGATATAGCTAGGCACGCTCGAGCACGCTCCAACTGTGCCTTTTATTCACCGGTAAAATGCAATAAAAAAAGGATTTTTTGTGCATAATTTTAGCAATATAAACTTCATTGTTCACGAACAGATCAAGGGAGTCATATAGTTCACAAGCGGAGTACCTTTTGGGAAAGAGGCTTCCGCGAAAGCCTCAATATATTCTCTAGAGAGCTCTTTAGGTCACCAGCCCAGCTTGCCAAAAGAGGTCTGAGGAGCTTCCTGAGAAAGAGCTTGCAGACCACAGCGAAGAGCTCGCAGAGCTCTTCGCTGTGGTACGGGACTCTGCAGTAAGTAATCCCCATTAGCGGGCAGTCCATAAGGTGTGGAAGCACAGCGCTCGAGAGGACCTTGCGAATCTGTTTACAACGATGAATCTCTGCCTACTGTAGAGCCCACTCGACAAAGGTGCAGACGAGCTTGGACAGCCAGACAGCTTCAGGTCGTGGATAGCTGAGTCCTCCTTGGTCAAGGCTAAACACGAACTGATACGCTCCGTCACGTGATGCATTTCTCTTAAGTTGCAGTTTGCATTCAGGACACGTCACCTGTAAAGTTGAGCGGGTTCTACACATTAGCTTTCCTTGCTTTCACTCAGACATTTCTATTGCTTTGCTAGGCTGAATGTTTTACCTAATCACTTTGAAATTACGACAATTTCTGCAAATAAAAATGGTCACTTTTTGTTCGCAAAGGAAGGCCAAGTAGCCAGCCAAGTAAGTCAGCGGTGCGAACTCAAGTTCGGAAGGGACTTGATTGTACTTCATCAAGTGCTGAATTTTTCCAAAGCACACCAAGAGCTGCATCAGAAACTGCAGGATTTCCTGTTTCACGAGTGGATCTGGCACATCGTCGTCTGGCACTCAGAACTAGAGGGCGCATTTCCACTTCTGGCAGCCTCTAAAATGCCAACGCAAACCACACACGCGAGCACAGGGTGACACTACGATATTTTCTTCGCGCAAAGCGGTGCTAAGGTGGGGGGAGAGCGAGTTTTGCAGCCTTCTGCAACCACGGCAGCGCCTCGGTATCGGCGAAGCCAACGACGGGCAGATTTATAGTGCAATTAAATGCAAAGGTGCAAGCGAGCTGGACAATAATGATGAAAATCGCCGCCACCCAGATATTTTATCTGGGTGGCGGAGCAAGAGCGTGTTGGGCGCCTTCTCTAGCTTTCAGCTCACAAGACCACTCACCGATGTGCTGCGCCCCCACGGCACATGGAAGTTCTCCTCTCACGCGCGCTCTTTTGTTTTCGGAAAAAATCGGCAGGCCGCACCAACAGGGGGGATGGAGCGGCCGTGCCTAGGCTGTCTACGATGGTCAGGTGTATGAAGGCGGCGAGCCGCCCCGCAAGCTGGCCGTCAGTAGGCGCGCGCAGCGGCAAAGTCCGGGCGCTCGGCAACATCTCCAACGTGCTGATTGCACGTAGCTCACGCGCAATTCTCACTTGGCGCGTACGGGCCATCTATTCGCGACTCCAGCGACCTATAGGGGACGCCACTACCGGGCAAATATGGCGGTCGAATCCAGGTCATGCCGTGCCATGTGCCAGCTCAACGCACAACGCTGGGGCACCAGCAAGTAAGCATTGGGCTCAAAATTGGTTCCCCCGCGTTTTATCTTCTCCATTTCGAACCTGCGGCGATGTGTTGGGGTAAGCGAACTTCCAGAGCCTTGACTTTCTTCGAGGAAACGAGGAAAGGACTGCCCACTGTCCTTCCACGGTGCTGATGAACGTTGATAAACGCAGAATGTCTGGCTCACGCGGTTACATAGGTCGCCTGCAGAGCAACCTGGGTCACAAGGCGAAACTACGGTTACGACACAGTCACCGGTAGAACTGTTCTGTCGCGCAGACCACCGACAACATGGAAACACGGAAGCCAGAAGAGACGAGCAGAAATCGCGAAGGGAGCTGTTCCGGCCAGTTCAGTGTCTTCCGCTAGGTGCCGTTCGTTTTGCTGGAGTCGCGAATACTGACAAAGCATGGCAGATCGCCACGGGAAGCGGCCGCCGAAATAGGTGAGCGGCGTTTAGCAACTTCCGGTTCCTTAGGAAATTTTGTTTCACTGTTTAAAAACGACGGCAATGAGCTGCAAGCCTGTACATGCATGGTTCTAAAACCTCCAGACTGTAGTTTTCGGAGCCATGCTTAGACAAGCTTGCAAATAATCGTCGTTGTTTGTCAATAGTTAAACAAAATTTCCTAAGGAACCGGAAGTTGCCAAACGCCGCTCACCTATTGAAAAGGTAGAGCGGCAAACAACGGATGAGAGGAGAACCACGCGACGGGCGCCCCGCTGCGGCGGGACGCTGAAACACGCTTCTCCCGAGCGACGGAATGTCCGCTCTTCGCGTTACCGCTTCTCTTCTCGTCGGGTTTGAAAACCATGTTTCGGGTCCTCGCCGCTGTAAAAGCTGTGCGCTGAATACCAGACTCCCCGAGAAATGCTCTGTGCTACCAGATCCTCGCGCTCCAAATCTGCGACCGGACACTCTATGGCTCCGTCGCCGAACTGTTGTGAGTATAGAGGAGGCACGGGCACTCACGAGAGGTGAGCACGCGCTTTCCACCGCTACCGTGCCTCAACAGCCGAGTTTCAGCGTTTGCTTCTTTCTGGCCGGTTCGCCGTAACGCCGCGACCGCGTCAGGGGTGGCTGCCTTTCGGAGCAGCAGGGTATACCTCCTTCTCCGTTATGCCTTCCGCGCCATTTGGGGTACACAAACGAAAACGACGAGCAAATAGCAGCGAAATAACGAGGCATTCGACCGTTTCAGGTGAAATACCACGCGGCGGAACATACGTGCCGCAGTGTTGCGTCGCCGGCAGCGTGCACCGGACGAGGCAGCGTGTCGCAGACACCGCACTGTAGCACGCCGAGTTGCGCGGGAAGTTGGCTCCGAAAGCCAGGCTCGCGTGCAAGATGTCGCAACCTCGGCGTCGTCTGCAAATAGTGTGACGACAAACGCGGTTACGCAAACGGCCTCGTAATCTGCCCCGGCGGCCGCTTATCCGGGTCACCCCGGCCGCGATTACAGAATTAAGAGGTTCTTCCACCGCGTTCCTCTTTGAACGGAACGGCGTTTGCTCGAACGGGTTTTTTTCCAACGCGATAGCACTGCGAACGCTACGCACTTTCGCGTCCGTGGCTCGGTTGTAACCAAGGTTCCGTGTTTTCGAGGTTTATTACAGATTGAGCTGCTACTGTGCGAGCCTGTGTCGCCGAAAACGAACGGAGCATGCGAGCGCCCATCGCAGTTGGCTTTGGCGCCGAAAGAGGGCGCCACCTGCTCTTTTTCGCCTTCGGTCGCCCGCCCGATCGGTCGCCGCTCAATCTCAACCTGGCTGTTGGGATGGAAAGCATTAGCTGTCCTGTCTGTGATCGATTGTTGTTTACGCAAGAGCTATAGTCGGTTACAAGTTAAGGAGGTAGGAGAAGCTCTTCCCACAAGCGTGATGCGCCAGTTTCAAATCCCTTCGCAGTCGAAAGAAGAGTTCACTGGAAACGCTCCTTGTTCCGCTTCAATGGATACATACTGGCTACAGAGTGATGCCAACTTGTCTCCGATCCCACTTTTAAGAAAGCTACCTTTGTATTCATCGGAGGGAGAACCGAGCCCCTGAAAGCAGCCTTTGTATCCATCGGAGGGGGAACCTAATCCCCGAAAGTCGTATTAGTTTCCATCGGAGGGGGAAAACTCTAATCTCCCTCTCGTGGCTTCCACAATGCTAAGTCAAAGTCGAAAGATAAAGCAAATATGTGCAGAAAGGCAGGACCCTCCTCGGGCGTTGGCCGCGACGTCACGGAAACAATGGGACGCTATTGGATGCGGAGGTGGCGGGGGGATATATGATTCCCTTTGAGGGGCATTTGCCGCTACCTTCTTGACTTGTAGCCTACTATAGTGCCTTTGCTGGCGGCTCGCCAATACGTTCTTCAGTCGTCCTACCCGGACAGGACTGCCTTCAAAGTGTGTGCTACGTGCCTACGCAATGTTCGTGCTGGCAAGATCCCGCCACGTGCTACGGATACGCATACCCGCCCATGCCAGAGGGTCTGCTCCAGCTGGATCTCGTGGGCGTGCGTTTGATATCCGCTCGGCGCCCTAAGCCATTCGGGCAAGGATGGGACGGCCGAAGCCGGAGCAAACAGAGGCTGCTCAACGGCCTAAAGACGCCTGTCGTCGATGTGTAGGCGCCGACGGTGTTACCCTGGCTGTTATCGCATTCGACGTCGAATCGTGCCACATGTATACGTTTGTGCTTCTTGCAACAAACTAAACGTCTCAAGATCATTATAACGCGATACACTTAACGGTTAAACACGCAATATCATCGAAGTATCGCACCAGCTGACGCTGTCCAGCCTCGCGGACGGTTCAGTGAGCTCTCTTTCGGGTCTATACTGGTGTTCTCCTCAAGAACCGTAGTAAAAAAGGTGCGGCTCCTCGCGGAGAATTGCTCATTCGCCCCTTTATGTTATCCTCAAACGCAAAGGTTCTTCCTCCGACAGCCAAATCTCGTAAGAACTCCTTCGTGCGGTGTATGAACAATGCGCACAACGCCATTTTTCTTGATGTGAGAACGAGTAGATAGATTCTCCTCCCGTGAAGCTCGCTTCTCCTCGTTATCGGGTCCGCTCCCATTCGGAGTTTCGTCGCTTTTCCCCAGTTTTGAGGTATTTACCGAAAACACGGAACCCTAGCTAGAATCAACGAAGCAGGCGGCAGGCATCTCTTATACACAATGCGCCCAACGATTCTGATATGTTATCATAGCTTCGGACCGGTAAATACAGGCACCGAGGGTCTTATTCCGTCTATGTGGTACGTGTTATCTTTATATAACAAAAAAAAAAGACGTACTGCAGAGGTTCTATGTAGGAAGATTAATCGACAAAAAAGCGTTTGGACTGCACAACGTTCTAACAAAAGTCGTTGGTTTGCCGCGGGAGGTGGGCAGCTAGATGAGAAAATAATGCGGTTTTCAATGTGATAGAAGACTTTATAAACGTCCATGAAAAGATACTCCTATATATTTCCGCAACAGTTTCTAGGCAGCTTAATGAAGAAATGTTTAGGTCTGGGTCACACTGCTCCTACACCACACAAAACACCGTCTGCCAACCCGGGTCAACGCAATATGTCCCTGGTTCGAATGCCTCCTGCCAAGTCTGCTCCTCATTGCCAGGCGGCATTCGAATCTCGCGGTGACTCGCCTTCGAATCTGCACGCACACCGTCTTTTGTATGAAGCAGCGTGACCTCGGCTTTATGCGGTACAAGACGGCGCAAAATACTATCGAATTTCGACTGCAACCTGTGACACAATTTCGGCAACTCTTCTTTCTTTCTTTCTTTTTTTTTTTAACGAAGAGTGTTTTAAGTAGTATAAATTAGCTACATTTAGCGGAGCGCCACCATGGGTCACGTGATTGCTGCGGGTTACGTGACTGGTGGCACTACGAGTCCTGCGGTCACGTGACGCGCGTCAGGCCCCGTCAGCTCACGTGACGTCAGTGACGTCACGTGACGTCACGCTATCAACCATGGAATCTCGAAACGTTCAGTGTCAAGTCGCGGTGTCACGTCACGTTACGTGACTGACATCAGAGAACCCCATCCCCGTGTGCTGTTTGATTCAACGCAAACGCCGATTTTTCGTCCGACACAGAAGATAGACACCGAAAAACATGCCATACCTGTGTCGAAAAAATAAACCCCGAAAACGTACCTCCGAATTCGAAGAAAACTGAACCCCAACAACAGGGCAGGGAAGGCCGCCGAACTCCACCGCGTGATGGGCCCTTTGTAATCCTCCGAAAAAGGACGGAAACGGCCCAATCAACGCCATATCCGCTAGTTCACGCGGAAAAATAGTGACACGGCTATTTGTGCCCCCCCCCCCCCCCCCCTTTTTCACCATTGCATTTCTGATCGGTATATGACGTAACGGTCAATCGATGGATTTTGTCGTTCCCAACAAAAAAATAAAATACGCGAGCTTTTTTTTAATTTTTAGGTTATGTCGGGTTTGTCCTTCTCGTGCGAAAGGTCAGATTTGGTTCATTTCGCTTTGGAGTAGAGACCTGTGCCTGCTCAATTCAATGGGCGACGCCATGTTTTTACGATACGATACGATACGAGTTTATTTTTCACCACAGATACATGTGGTGAATGGGAGGCCGGAGAAAAAAGCTGCAGAAATGCAGCCTGACTAAGCTCCGGTCCCTCCATATTTTTTATGCTTACGCCATGACACAAAGGCTGCGCTTTTTGCCAGGCTCCTTTTTTTTTTTGAAAGTTTTGCACATATCGTAGTGTAAGAACGTGAGAAATGCATAGTCGCAAAGCTCCAAGTACAACACCGATGCCGAGAGTGCTTTAGTAAGCACAAATCTTGTTTTATGCGCAGTCCCTCTCTTTACGGGAGCCCGCGTTTGAGATTATTATTTCCCATTTTTATCGGTGGGGGCTAGGATTCCGGACACTGGTCTGTATCTGTACGCGCTTCCGGGGTATATTTCGTTAAAACGGTGCACGAATGTAATTTAAAATAACGATACGTTGCACTTACGGAAATGCAATAGAACCGCCTTCTTTTTGAAGAACCAGCTGCATTCGGACCTGGAGTTTGTTCCAAAAGTTAATACAGGCATAGTTATACGTCCTCCCTGTGAGAGGCTAATCATCCATCTTGTTTTCGGAAGCGACTGGAGTCATGCTGCGAGCTTCTGACAAGTACCAACAATCACTATTGTAAGAATGCACGGCACAGATGGCTAGAGCGAGTGATAGAAAAAGAACGCCTTTATAACCGCGCATACGGTCCACGGAGATCGCGCTTTGGTTCGCTGTCAGCACATCCCACAACATGAAAGACCCATTAGCCGAGGCACATTATGCGTTGGTGCACAGCGAGGCTTGGCCAGAGGCACTTTATTTTTAGTTAGATAATAGAACGAAGGATCATCTGCTTCCTCGCTCCAAGAAATTTGGGCCTTGCCAAAGCGAATCCCACACAGTCGCCAGGAGCACCCACGCAAAATGGGTCTTTTATATTGTTTGAGACTGTAGCAGCAACCAGAACGGAAGTGTGCCCTCTGTTGGCAGCTCTGGCATCCCTGTACAAGAGCCACTACGTAAGTTAGGCTTCAGAGTAAGGACACCTGAGTCGCCAGTGATCTGATGGTTGATTTGAAATCGCAGCACGCGCTCTTCAGTTCTCCAGAAACAGTCCGCGACAGAGAAACACGACATCGTCCGAGCATTTCTGACGCCATATACCTAAAGCTCAGAAAGTCGCACTTTCGCCAATTACGCCCGCTCTGCCCTAAGCATCAAAATGGCGTCGCTCACAAGAAAATTGGAGAATGCAGTGCCGACACTCTAAGCGTACAGCTATTTAGTGACTCTACCCTGCACAATGGTGGATACGGGAGACTGCCAAATTTGGAACAGCAATGGATGGATGGTAGCTCTGTATTCTTTATAACGGGCGGTAGCTTGCGCCACCTAGATCCCCTCGCCCTTCTAAGCCAATCTGCTCCCGCTCTGCATTTTTCTAACTATCACTGGGTTGATAGTTAATGCCACTTTTTTGCCGGTTATAGTGTAGTTGTCGACCGGTGCGTGCCGCTGTGCCACTTGTTCAGCCACTAGAGCTTCGTTCGATTTACCTTCACCTCCTGCACCGGGGCAGAAAAGTGTAGGGCTTGCAAAACGCAAATTAAGATACGTATTCAGATACGACCGGAAGTACATTTCTGCACCGGTTCATGGGTAATACATTTCTGCCACCAATAAAACCTGGACAGAACGGATCTTTGCTTGTGGCCCCCGTCCCTGATCCCATTATAAAGGCGAGATAAAAGGAGAACTGCCAGCTGACGAGACGGCTGTTCATCGGCGATAGGTGAATTTTCGATCGAGGGACGACTGACACACCAAAATCGCATGAATCTTTGTGGAGCATCTGGTAAAGTGTAAGTCGCACAATGGCCGCTAAGCGGCGACACATGTTTGCGAGACGTGACGGACGACATCCCAGGCAGCACAAGACGTCGAGAGGACGTCGAAATAAGGTCCTAGACGTTGGGTGATGTCGAAGTCCTTAACAAACTTTTTATCGACGGCATTGGTACGTCCACATGAGAGGTTCCGACAACGTCAAACACGCGACGTAGTGACGTCATAAGCTTCACCTCGACGTCTTCAGCAGTAATCGACGTCTGTTGGACGCCTTGTATGAGAAGTTCTTTGAACGTCGAGCAGGAGACGTCATAACAATGTCCTGAACAACACCTTGACGTTTTCGACATTAATCGACGTCAGTTCTACGTTTTCTCCGGGAAGTTATTTGAACGTCGAGCACGAGACGTCCCAACAATGTCCTGAGCAACACCTTGACGTCATCGATATTATTCGACGTCAGTTCTACGTTTTTTCGGGAGGTTCTTCGAACGTTGAGCGCGAGACGTCCCAACAATGTCTGAGCAACACCTTGACGTCATTGGCAATAATATACGTCAGTTCTACGTTTTCTCCGGAAAGGTCTTTGAACGTGGAGCATGACACGTCGCAACAATGTCCTGAGGAACACCTTGACGTCATCGACATTATTCGACGTCATTTCTACGTCTTTTTTTCTCGGGAGGTTCTTCGAACGTTGAGCGCGAAACCTTCCAACAATGCCTGAGCAACACCTTGACGTAATTGGCATTAATAGACGTCAGTTCTACGTTTTCTCCGGGAAGTTCTTTAAACGTGGAGCACGAGACGTACCAACAATGTCATGAGCAACACCTTGACGTTATCGACATTATTCGACGTCAGTTCTACGTTTTGTTTCGGGAGGTTCTTTGAGCGTTGAGCGCGAGACGTCCCAACAATGTCTGAGCGAACACCTTGATCACCCTGAACAAGCGCCTTAATAGAGCCCAAGGTGCTGTCGTATCACTTTTAAAACTTCTCGTCAATGTCAGCATTTTTGGTACTGTGCATGCAATCCAACTTGCAACCTGGCTGAGCTGCAGAAATCTCTTACAATATTATTCTTCTCGTGATTGTTGTTTTAGCAGGAATTGCTTAAAAAGCCGAGAAATCACAACAAAAATCAGGATTTAGCTAGAGGTCAGCGGGGCTGTTTATAGCATTTTTAGCGTTTCTAACTATCAGCGTCTTTGAAGCTGTAAGAGAATGACAATAATGTAAGAGATTTCTGCAGTTGAGCCAGGTTGAAGGGTGGACAGCATGCACGGTATCGAAAACGCCGCCATTGACGAGAAATCTGAAAAGTGTTATGACAGGTCCTTGGGCACTATTCACCGATGTTTGTTTGCAAACAAGCTCGCTGCCGCCCACTATCGGCGGACCCCTGCGCGGTTCCGGTTTTCCTCTTCTTTTCCTCTTGTCACACATCCTTTTGTTATTTGTACTACGTTCTACAAAGCGCGCAGGTTCTTACAAACCTATTACAGGTACCTCTCCGAAGGAAAATCTTCTTTTCCGATCGCTGTGTGTTACTGAAGAAGAGATAAATACACTACCGGAAGTCTACTGGGGCACCGAATACTGTGGCGCCCTCGTGGTATGAATAGGATGCTTGTTTAGGGTGGCTCCGATATACACCCAAAACTGCGTAACCATGGAAGTGGCCGAAATTACCGATCACTAGGGAACACCGTTCCCATGATTCCTGGATTGCGGGCCGGGGCGATTGGGGGATTCCGTCCGAATATACATGCTTTCGCGAACATACCATCGAGCAACGAAGCCAGATCCGGTTGACTCCATTGTTCCATGGTGACCCAGGTCGAGACCGTCATCAAATGACGTCCCGTTCAGTCTCGACGTATCCTAGACGTTTTATGGCCGTTAAATGGGACGTTATTTCAACGTTGACATAAGGTTATCACAGACGTGCGCTCGACATGTTAATATGACGTTCTCAATTGACATCCCGTTCAGTTTAGACGTATACTTGACGTTTTATGGTCGTTAAATGGGACATTGTGTCAAACAATTTAGAAATACATTGAACAATGCTCTGCGTCAGGCAAAACGAGCCTACCTTAATAATTTATTTAATGAGTCATGCATGGATAGAACAGATGTGGTCTGGAAACGGCTAAATGAAGTATTAAAACGGTGTCCCTCTAAACCAGCAATACACGTAATAAAAAGTGATGGAGTATCACTGCAAGGAAAAGTCCTCGCTGAAGCTTTCAATAGTTATTTGACTAACCTTGTTAGTAGCATACATAAACCTTCATCAATGGCCTATATGAAGCCTAGAAACGAACATAGCGCAGTTTTCTTTCCAACGGATCAAAATGAGATAATTTCAATTATGTCATCTCTTAAAAACAGCAATTCCTGCGATATAGACGATTTGCAGATCAAACCAATTAAGCACGTTTTGGGAGTTTTGTCACCAGTATTAACACACATTATGAACTTCTCATTGTCCAGTGGTATTTTTCCTAAAAAAATGCAAACTGCAAAAGGCATTGTTTTGTTTAAAGGAGGGAACAAAAATGAATTTTCGAATTATAGGCCAATATCAATACTACCTGTGTTTTCGAAATGCCTCGAAAAGATTATTCGCAATAGAGTCGCAAGTTTCTGTACTAAATTTTCATTAATTTCTGACTCACAGTATGGCTTCCGTAGAGGACGATCAACGGAGTTCGCCTTGCTAGAGCAGAAGGAGTTAATTTTAAAGTCATTCGAAGAAAAAAAGATAATTATAGGCGTCTCGATCGATTTTTCGAAGGCGTTCGACCGTATTGACCATACTACCCTAATAAAAAAGCTAGAGTGCTATGGAATTCGTGGTGTACCTTTAGTTCTTTTGAAATCGTACTTTAAGTTTCGTCAGCAATATGTCGTAATAAATGGACACAGTTCTTCTGTCCTACCCATTAGAGCTGGAGTACCGCATGCAAGGTAGCATTTTAGGTCCTTCGTTATTTAATTTATACATAAACGATATTGTTAATATCAGCAAAGCCCCTCATTTATGCCGATGATACCATGCAGTCTCTTTTTTGCAGGTACAGAAATAGAAGACCTTGTTAATGAAACGAATGCTTCACTTAAAAAGCTATATGATTGGAGTGAAGTAAACTCACTAATAATCAACACGAGCAAAAGCAAGGCTGTCCTTTTTAAACCTAAGAATAGACATGTTTGTTTTTCTTTTAATATTATCCTGGGCCCCTCAGTCGTAGAAATTGTGCCGAACGTTAAAACGCTCGGAGTTTATTTTAATGAACAGATGTCTCGGGATACTCACGTTAATAATGTTGTTAAAAAGCTATCGAGAGTGCTCGGGAAATTATGTCAATTGAGAAATTTATTGCCTCGTCACATTAAAATGCTTATATACGAGGCCCTTTTTGTAGCCCATCTGAACTATTGTAACTTAGTGGGGTGTACCGCATCTTTGTCAAATATTAACAAATTACACCTTCTTGAAAAAAAGGCTGTTCGCACAATATTCAATGTTCCTTTCGATACACACACACCTCCACTGTTTAAAGAACTACGTCAAATAACTGTCCCAGACCTATATGAGTACAATTTATTGACACGATATAGATCTGCCCTTCGTTCGAACGAACCTTTCTTTGGACATATTTCAAACCTAACACCAAATGTTAGGGTATACGACGTTCGTGAGGGGGAGCATTGGAAAATACCAACAAATCGTACAAATTACGGCTTCCAAATGCTAAGGTATAATCTTCCATTTGTTCTAAATAAACTTCAGAAGCATAATTTAACAAATATCGAGAGACTGAATCTCAGTACAATTAGAACTTTTTTTCTGCATTAAAACTCCGCTTGTATTCTGGGGTCGTATGTTCTGTATACTTCAGTATACTTCTGTAATCCTTGAGGTAATACGATTATTATTGTTACATTCCTGTCATGTATCTAAATATGACTTCATGTGCCTAATATATATATTATTTATTTGATATCTTTATAGTGTCATTAATTGATGTTGTTCGTTTCGTCCTTTTTGATTTTTTTGCTTAATGTTACAAACCTGAAAACTAAATATTAATACTTGATATGTAGTATGTCGCCGTGTGTCAATTGTAAGGCTGCAGAGGCCTTGTCAAGTCAAACTTTTGACTTTTTGCCCCTGCAGCCTACATCAGTTTCTGATGTGAAATAAAGAATTGATTGATTGATTGATTGATTGATTGATTGATTGATTGATTGATTGATTGATTGATTGATTGATTGATTGATTGAATGTTGATATAACGTTATCACTTGACCGTCCAATTCAGACGTGCACTCGACGTTCTAAGGTCGTTAAGTGGGACGTTATGTCGACGTCAAATCCACCCTTTTTTCCAGACATTAGCCTTTCCATATTACGTCGAAGGGACCTGACGTTCAGACTTTCGACGTTCTTTCGACATGTGGTTCCTGACGTCATCGACGCTTTTTCGACGTCTTTTCAACGTGTCTGTGCTGCCTGGGATACCTATCCGCCCACGCTGTCTTAAAGCGCGCAACGTATTCTTTTTTTTTCTTTCTTTTTTGTCTTTTCTTTTTTTTTTTTAGGGGGGGGGGGGGGGGGAGGCGGGACGTTAGGCTTTTTTTCCCGGTTCGTTGGCTCGGTACACGGATCGCTTGTCTGGCTTTTGTGAGGGGTCGAAGAGATTTCCCGTATATTTCCAACAAGGGTAAGAATCGTTTATCTGCACCGGGACAGAATTAGTACAGTGCTTGTCTATCTCGGACAGGTTTAAAAGCAAAGTCATATTTGGGGGTTTTACGTGCCAAACTAATGAAAGGCAAACCTGGCACGCCCCGGCAGAGGAAGGAGGACTCATTTGGACCATTTCGGGCCTCTTATGGCGTGCAATCGAAACCTCGGTTACACGGATCGCTTGTCTGGCTTTTGTGAGGGGTCGAAGAGATTTCCCGTATATTTCCAACAAGGGTAAGAATCGTTTATCTGCACCGGGACAGAATTAGTACAGTGCTTGTCTATCTCGGACAGGTTTAAAAGCAAAGTCATATTTGGGGGTTTTACGTGCCAAACTAATGAAAGGCAAACCTGGCACGCCCCGGCAGAGGAAGGAGGACTCATTTGGACCATTTCGGGCCTCTTATGGCGTGCAATCGAAACCTCGGTACACGGATCGCTTGTCTGGCTTTTGTGAGGGGTCGAAGAGATTTCCCGTATATTTCCAACAAGGGTAAGAATCGTTTATCTGCACCGGGACAGAATTAGTACAGTGCTTGTCTATCTCGGACAGGTTTAAAAGCAAAGTCATATTTGGGGGTTTTACGTGCCAAACTAATGAAAGGCAAACCTGGCACGCCCCGGCAGAGGAAGGAGGACTCATTTGGACCATTTCGGGCCTCTTATGGCGTGCAATCGAAACCTCGGTACACGGATCGCTTGTCTGGCTTTTGTGAGGGGTCGAAGAGATTTCCCGTATATTTCCAACAAGGGTAAGAATCGTTTATCTGCACCGGGACAGAATTAGTACAGTGCTTGTCTATCTCGGACAGGTTTAAAAGCAAAGTCATATTTGGGGGTTTTACGTGCCAAACTAATGAAAGGCAAACCTGGCACGCCCCGGCAGAGGAAGGAGGACTCATTTGGACCATTTCGGGCCTCTTATGGCGTGCAATCGAAACCTCGGTTACACGGATCGCTTGTCTGGCTTTTGTGAGGGGTCGAAGAGATTTCCCGTATATTTCCAACAAGGGTAAGAATCGTTTATCTGCACCGGGACTGAATTAGTACAGATCTTGTCTATCTCGGACAGGTTTAAAAGCAAAGTCATATTTGGGGGTTTTACGTGCCAAACTAATGAAAGGCAAACCTGGCACGCCCCGGCAGAGGAAGGAGGACTCATTTGGACCATTTCGGGCCTCTTATGGCGTGCAATCGAAACCTCGGTACACGGATCGCTTGTCTGGCTTTTGTGAGGGGTCGAAGAGATTTCCCGTATATTTCCAACAAGGGTAAGAATCGTTTATCTGCACCGGGACAGAATCAGTACAGTGCTTGTCTATCTCGGACAGGTTTAAAAGCAAAGTCATATTTGGGGGTTTTACGTGCCAAACTAATGAAAGGCAAACCTGGCACGCCCCGGCAGAGGAAGGAGGACTCATTTGGACCATTTCGGGCCTCTTATGGCGTGCAATCGAAACCTCGGTACACGGATCGCTTGTCTGGCTTTTGTGAGGGGTCGAAGAGATTTCCCGTATATTTCCAACAAGGGTAAGAATCGTTTATCTGCACCGGGACAGAATTAGTACAGTGCTTGTCTATCTCGGACAGGTTTAAAAGCAAAGTCATATTTGGGGGTTTTACGTGCCAAACTAATGAAAGGCAAACCTGGCACGCCCCGGCAGAGGAAGGAGGACTCATTTGGACCATTTCGGGCCTCTTATGGCGTGCAATCGAAACCTCGGTTACACGGCGCGTTTTACCGGTTCGTTCGCTCGGTACACGGATCGCTTGTCTGGCTTTTGTGAGGGGTCGAAGAGATTTCCCGTATATTTCCAACAAGGGTAAGAATCGTTTATCTGCACCGGGACAGAATTAGTACAGTGCTTGTCTATCTCGGACAGGTTTAAAAGCAAAGTCATATGTGGGGGTTTTACGTGCCAAACTAATGAAAGGCAAACCTGGCACGCCCCGGCAGAGGAAGGAGGACTCATTTGGACCATTTCGGGCCTCTTATGGCGTGCAATCGAAACCTCGGTTACACGGCTTTTTTTCCCGGTTCGTTCGCTCGGTACACGGATCGCTTGTCTGGCTTTTGTGAGGGGTCGAAGAGATTTCCCGTATATTTCCAACAAGGGTAAGAATCGTTTATCTGCACCGGGACAGAATTAGTACAGTGCTTGACTATCTCGGACAGGTTTAAAAGCAAAGTCATATTTGGGGGTTTTACGTGCCAAACTAATGAAAGGCAAACCTGGCACGCCCCGGCAGAGGAAGGAGGACTCATTTGGACCATTTCGGGCCTCTTATGGCGTGCAATCGAAACCTCGGTTACACGGCGCGTTTTGTCCGCAATCAGCCTCCGCAGGTTGAGGACACCTCGGCCGACATTCGAACCCGTTACCTGGGGATACGTATGGCTGGCGCTTTGCCTCGGAGCTATCGACGCGGCTTTAGAAAAGCGAACGAAATGTCTCCAATAGTAGGGATGACTTTACACTAATTGATGCGACGCATTAATACCTTTCAGGATGATAATGGCAGGATGGTCTTTCAGCTGTTCCCTCTCCAGCGCCAGCTTCCCATAGCTTCGGCGACGCTTTGGATGTCTCGTGTGCCTCGAATGTGATCGCGGAACACAGCACTTTTCTTTTTCATGATGATAACAAAAAAAACATATCTCCATTAAGTTACTCAACTGTAGAATTTTCGGCACCGCTTGCCGAAATTATTTGGTGGTTATTCCCAAACTGCAAAGCTGGCTGGCTTAACCCGCTTCTCCGAGAGTTTTAATCCAAATTTACTCTAGTTTGATAGAATTTACCTCACTGTGCATTCATTCGGCTCTCAACTAAAGCGCTGTTCATGCATATTACATTCGCGGGGATTAGCCGTTTCCGAGTTTGCCGCGTTAATCCTCGCGTTGCGTTCACGCCTAGTTAACGCTATCATTTATGCATCTCGATGTCTTCTTGCGTACTTATGGAATGGGATTTCGTCTAAGCCACTTTTGCAGCCCTAACTCTATTTCAAGCGCGGAGCTGGGTGGGCACCGAAAAAGAGCAACGTGAATAAGTCGGACTCACGCAGAAATGTCGTCGTGCGCAAAAAATATAACTGGATTCTGATATTTAAACGGGAGTTCGGGTGATGTTTTGAAAGTCACTCACTTAAATCACAACTGACAATATACATTTTTTTTCGTGAAGTTATTGGAGGTTTACATATGGCCTGAGGGGCTCTACTGGCCAGAGTGAAAACGTCAAGTCAAATGTCTACGCTAGGTGGCGCAACCTGCTGCCCGTTATAAAGGGTACAGCTATCAACATGCATCCATCCATCCATCTACAGGGGCAGTGCTTATTGTTTCCGGTGACAAGACGTTGACCAGTGTGACACGAATGCTGGGGGATAACAAAACAAAAAGAAAGGCGAAAAGTACTCCGCTTCTTAGACTGTCTGCCCGACTTGCAAGTGACGTCACCCCAATCCAATGCCCAGCAAAATTTGAATGTTGGTTTTAACGCAACCTTCACTCGCATCTTTTTGTATTTTGAATTTAGAGATACCGCTAGGAGAAAAACACGGGTATTCCGAAAATGTGTTTTGTTGGGGTAGCTCGAATAACCACCATAGCTACTAACTGTATATGAAGAGAATGCGAGGATTCAAACAAACTCGCAACTAGCTAAACACCTCCACAATATGAACGGAATCGCTGTACACTGAGAGAAATGGCCTACACCGAAATTTGTAAAAGGGACAGCCCGAATACAAAGCTTTTAGAAAGTGTACTAGAGCCAGGCATCTCCGTGGCTTGGAATCAATCCGAAAGCGTTTCTCAGCCTCTAGTCAGCGCAGCGATGCCTAGACATTTAGGCTGATAGGTAGGCTCATGGAGAGTCCCTATTTTGGGGGCAGATACGGCTTTCTCACATTGTTTGCTACAAGTAAAGGGCCACAGAGCATTAATCGTCGTGATCTGGACGTATTGTTAGTGGGTTGAACACGTCGGTGACCTTGAGTTGGAATTTCATACTTGCACTGGTAACAGGTCTGAACTCTTTTGAAGTCTGTCTTGTGCTCGATCGAACCTCGCATCGTCTCTTTGCAGGTTTCAAATAGCAGCGGCTGCTCCTCCAACACCACTAGGAGGTGTTGGCTCCTCCAACAAAACCTCTTTCCAATTTAGCAGAGCGAACGCTAGAGAGGAGGAAGCCACCAACCATAGAGCCCAAAGTGCTGCGTCTTGGATAGTGAGGCAACATGCAACATACTACAGTCACGACCTCGGAGCAGTGTGAGCTACACCCAGTGCCCACCTGTGTTTATTCCCCTTCTAATGTATCGATCAGCTGATGGCTGCTTGACGTGACCAAGGCAGGCCGGCCTCCTAGCCCGAGAAATTATCTCCGAAACTTTCAACGAAAGTGAAACTCTCGCAGATATAACAATACGGCAGTATTGCCAAACTTGCCAAACTCGAAAGCCGACCGAGGAAAAAAAAAATAAATAAGGAAAGCGACTAACATTTCGAACCGACGTGGCTCAGGGGTCGGGAGAGGACCGGCTCCTCGCTGCCAGTCCGGTTTGGCCGTTTGGCACGCTCTAGCCGGAAAAGCGAGCTTGACTGACACCGATACCCGGTACCGACCGGTAATGTGCGCGTGTGTGATGTGACAGACCCATAACTATGCCCCTGGTGTTCCCTCCAACCGTCGTTCCTTATTGCGCGGGTGTGCTTCCACTCTTCCCTGGTGCCCAAGGGCGTTTCCATAAGTCTAGTGGAGAAACACACGCACGCACACAAAACTTAAGCAGCTTGCACGTTTGATCGACAGAAACTGCCGCTGGATGCCAAGAACACACGTGCTACATCATGGATTTATAGAAGTATACAAAAAGGCAGAAAAAAAAACAACGGAAAAGCGAGGTTCGTTCGGCATAATGTTTGTTTCCGCGTGTGCGTTCGCGTCAAGTGGCTCCGAACAACGGCCGAATAGTAGGACACGCTAATTAATTGCGACGCTTCAAACGGGTTGCGGTAATGTCGACAAGTTATCGTCGGCGTTATCAATGAAGGAGTTCGATGCTCACGGATTTCCTCCCTCGCCCCGACTCTTGCGGGGTTCAAGGTTAAAATAAATACCAACCGGCGTCGCGCGCACTGACCGCTGCTGCCCATCGACTGCACATTTTGGGGCGCCGCAGGCACTGGCGTCCGCGGAAATCTCACAAGCTCGTGTGCCCAGGAGAAAATACCGAGAGAGCGGAGAAGAAGTAAAAAACGGGGGACCGCGTACCCGATAAAAGGCGCGATAAACGGCGGGCACGCCGTCGAAAGAGTAGAAAAAGGGGCCGAAGTACCGCACGACACGAAAAATAGGTTTCCGGTTGCGTTCGCTTTCTAGCGCCTCAATCTGGGACCAAAATCGACGCGAATCGAAGGCAACGGCAACAATAATGCCACGACCCCGACGGCGGCTTGCGAGATTCCTCCGGAACAAATCTTCTGACGGGCGGCGTTCCGAACGCCGTGGTGGAACGCCAGACGATCGCGGCGATCCCGCGTCTCCTGGACATCGTACACGGGCTATGAACCTCGAAAGTACGTCGGGGAAACGCTTCGTGAACACGAGATCGTGAGAAATCTTGTTTGTTTTTCCGTAGCACCAGCCCAGCCCGTTCACGGGACGGAGCATCCAAACGGTTCGTCGTATCCACATCTCTCTCGCGTGGAGGGGGCGGTTTGGGGCATTCCCGTCACTCTGACGCGAGAGAATTGGCAAAGGTTCGGGAGCTTACCTCGTTACATAGTGGGCCGCAGCAAAGCCATCACAGTGTCCGAGGTATGCCTCGATTCAGTGCACGGGTGGCCCCACCACAACGATGTCCTCGGCGGCGGCGGCGGGCAGTGCACCAGACACACACACACACACACACGCACCCTCACGCACGCACGCACCGGGAGAGCAACAAACCTACGTCGAAGCCGCTCGCGCGATCTGCCGCCACCGAGCTCCTCTTTGCCCTTCCGCCCTCCAGCAAGTTACCGCGCGTCCAGCCAGCCCATTCGGCGATTTAGTCGGTGCCGCCATCTCGTGCGTGGCGGTGGAAATGCAAGACGTAGCGCATGGCCTCCGAGATCCCGAAGCGCGCGCGCGAAGGCTTCTCCGGCCGTCCCATTCGTCTCGCTCCCCAGCAGAAGTGTGTAATTGCGCTAACTCCGTCGCTCGCCGCGAGGAGGCGCTGTCTGCCCAGTCATAACAGAGGGGCGAGCCGTCAGCGTAGCAGGTAGAGATCTGCACTGGTACGGGCCAGACCGCGGGCCACGGGCCGGCCCGGCTCTCGGGCAGGGCTCGGGTGTCACGTGTACATTCATGAAGGGCCCGGGCCGGGTACGGGCCTTGCATTCAAGTCTACAAGGGGGGCCAAAGCGGGCCAAACCGGCCATTACTTCTTTTTTTTTTTTTTTTTTAGCGGCATGCTCTTCCGAAGAGCGTTCGGGGGTTTGGAGAGGAACTACAGTTTGGGGGGGATAGACAGATGCTGAAGCATGTGAGTGTGGGTATATGTTTTTGTATGGTTCGGTGTGTGCAGCGAATGCTCTTCCAGAGGACCAGCGGCGGGGCGCTCCTTTTCGTACCCGGTGGCGCCGCCGCCATCATACAATCGCTTCTCACCACAAACAATCAATCAATCAGTTTATTTTTTCTTTCAAGGGGTACACACTCCTTGAAATGGTACCTTGGCGCAAAAGGCGATCGTGTCGCCTGACTGGGCACCAAGGTCCAACGGGGGGAGGGGGGGGGGGGGGGGGGGCGGGGGGCAAAGTCCAACAGTAACAGCACTAAGGGCTAAACTTTGACAAGAGAAAAAATACGGATACAAGATGAAATGGATACACACTCTTGACAAGAGGAAAAATACGGATACAAGATAAAATGGATACACACACACATACACACAAGAGATAATGGATGCACACATAAAATAAAATTGTAAAGAAGAAATACTAGCACACATTGATGTTGTTTATGCAGACATTGTCGTAAAAAACAAAGATGAAAAAATAATATAAAACATCAAGCAAAAAAGTAAATATATAAAAATAAAAAAGCACTTCGGTAAAAATTCATAAAAGGGAAGAAGCTAGATTACAAATTCATAAATTCCAGGCAGATATAAAAATAGCAGTCTGGCATTGTCCATACACTAAAAATCTATAAATAAACGTGATCACAAAGGTATACTAGGTTTGTAATAAAAGAGGATGCACAAAAAATGCTAGTTAAAATACTTAAAAATGTATTAGAACATATCTATAGAATTATCAACTCATTGGCAATCAAAAAGGAGCGTAGATTTTTTTTAATGTAGTTTTGTTTCCAGTAATTATAAAATTATTGCCAACTGCATTTAGGAGCTGGGGAACCTGAAAATTGATCATTTGTTTTCCGTAGTTAGTCCTAATAGATGGTAGTCTGTACGTCCTCTTTGCCCTTAAATTATATTCAGACAAATTTGCAGGAATGAGGTCAAAGCCGCTTACTCCGTTTCTATGAATAAGCTGCCCAAGCTTATAATGGTAAAGCTTAGAAAGTGGAAGGATATTAAATGAGTCAAATAAGCTCTCGGCTTCACTACCGTGATTCGAATTGGCCATTATTCTTAACATACGTTTTTGTAAACTCATAAGTCCATTATAGTTGGTTTTAACCGTGGTGCCCCAAACAAGTAAACAGTAGTGAAGTTTTTGATAAAAGAGGGTGTAGTATATTTGTACCTTCAACCATGTCGGTAAGAGGTCTTTTGTCTTATAAATAATTCCTATTGCTCTAGAGAGGTCACTTTTTCTATGCTCAGTTTGTGTTGTCCAGGATAGTTTGTCACTAAACCACACGCCTAGGAATTTGCAATCAGTTATACGGTCTATAATGCAGTTGTTTATTGTCAAACGTGGCAGTTTATTGATTTTTTTATTTTTTGGCGTAAATAACATATACTTTGTTTTTGCAGCATTTAATGGCATTTTATTTATGTCGAGCCACGTGTTTAAACCTCGTAGGTAGTTATTAGCTTCTTGTTCTATTTCATCTACGGAGGTACCAGAAAAAAAGAGACTAGTATCATCAGCATACATGACTAAGTTTGGAGAACCTGCGATGTTTACAATGTCGTCTAAATAGATTATAAAAAGCAAAGGTCCTAATATTGATCCCTGCGGGACCCCATATTTAACGGTCTTACGATCAGAATGGATGTCATTGATTTGTACAAACTGCTGGCGATTTTGTAGGAAATTCTTTATTAAATCCAATGCTTTACCCCTAATGCCATAGCGGGGAAGTTTTTGTAGTAAAATGTCACGATTAATACTGTCGAACGCCTTTCGAAAATCTAAGTATATGCCCAGAGTAAGAAGTTTATTTTCAATATTATTTAAAATTTTATCTTTTATATGTAACAAGGCATCTTCTGTTGATTTGCCCTTTTGAAATCCGTACTGAGCCGCAGATAGAACTGAGAATTTTATAAGGAAAGATTGAATTCGACTGTTTATTAATTTTTCAAAAACCTTTGACAGTACGGGGAGTACGGAGATTGGACGACAATTGCTAATATCCTTTTTATCGCCATTTTTATGAATTACAGTTACTCTCGCAGTTTTTAAGGCATGTGGGAAACTACCTGTTTCAAATATTAGATTCATGATATGTTGCAAGGGCTCACTTATAATATTAGATACGTATTTGATCGGTTCGGCTTTTATGTTATCATCCCCGCAAGCGCTTTTATTTTTTAGTGATTTTATGACAGCCTCAACCTCAGAAGAAGTGACAGGATTGAGCATAATAGTATGTTCTAGGTGGGCTCGTGTGAAAATGCTTGATGACGTGGCTTTCGGGCGATTATATGCACCAACGTTTATAAAATAATCATTGATCGCATCTGCCATGTCACGTCCACTGACAACGCCTGACCCAATCTGCAGTTCATTAAGTGGCGTATGGTTAGAATTGGGCTTGATGATAGCGTTTAAAGCGTTCCAGGTACGCTTAGGATCATATTGAATGTTATTAAACTTGCTAACGTGGTAACGTGATTTAGCTTTTTTTATGTCACGGTTCAGTGCATTTCTAAATTGCTTATATTCTAGTAGTACGCAGTTATCCCTAGATTTTTGGAACTTTTCGAACAGTCGGTTTTTCTTGTTGATGCGTTGTAACAATTCTCTCGATATCCATGGTTTTCTACGCTTATATCGCCGTGTTTTTAATTGTTGTAGAGGAAAAGCTGCGTCATAGCACTTCTTAAGAGCTGTCAAGAAAGCGAAATAGGATTCATCAACATCGCGACTAGTCATCACACTGTCCCAGCTAGTATCAGAGACCATTCTGTGAAATGCCTCTATGCTATGTTGATTGACCTTTTGAAAAAATTTGGTTCCTGGTTGAGGTAAATTATGACTATTTCCAAAATGTGATAGAAAACAAAATAAGGGGAAATGATCGCTCATATCGGCAAGGAATACTCCAGGCACGGCGTGCGACTGGTTAATGTTTGTAATGCAGACATCAATAAGCGTGCTGCTCTGTAACGTTACTCTTGTTGGAACACTTATCAAGTTCTTACACCCATAGGACTCTATTATATTGTTAATAGTGATGGACCGAATCTGCCGAACTTCAGATTCGGCAAAGTTCGGCAAATGCCGAACTTTTGAAGGAAAGTTCGGCAAAGATTCGGCGAAAATTCGGCAAATGTCTGCGCACGCGCGAGAACGCGACGGGGCCATGGATTGCAAATGGACGCCGTGCAGTCGTGCGGTTACCGTCGTGCAGTGTAGTACAACCAGCGGTTGCGGCGAGGTATGGAGTAGGCAACGCGGTAACTGTGCGCTTGTGAGCGTGTGTGGTTCTCTTCAATATTCCCTGCCTCAAGAATAAAAGATCGACCAGTAATTTACGCAGTCCACTGCGCAAGTGACAAATGATGCGGTACATTCTGGATAACGTGATTTTCTTTTGACATTTCCAGTGATGTAACGAGGTAGTTGAAACATTGGCCGACAATTACTTTAAAGCACTCCTCGCAGTTATAACAATTCTTTTTTCGGCTCAGAAGTAGTGTGTGCGAAAACAAAAAATTATTGCTCTTTCAATTAGCGTTATTTCAGGATTTTCATGTACCTGCATAAAACTAAACACAGAACTATAATGCTCGACGTTGCACATCCGACATGCCTAACTCTCCCTATCTTCCTAAACGTTCCTGTGTGTGTCCTAACACCAGAAACCGGTATTTTAAAGGTTCAAAACAGTACGTTGTGAATATGGGACGCACACTTTCATGCAAACGTCAAGTGAATCAAATAAAAAAAACGTGCATATTTACAATAATATTATTATCTCTTCTGATGAAGGCTCAGCAACTGTTGATTTCGTTTTCGAGCGCGCACAAACCATTGACTGTCAGAGAAAGCAAGAACGCAGCGTTATTGCCTTCATTTTAACAATGTACACACACATCCAGGCTTGCGCTGATAATGCCTCAAAACCGAAACTCTCGTAGCGTGATTCGTGACTGCGCCACTGCGCGACGCTCGCTTCTACCCAATCTCGTTTTCACGCCACTTCTGCAAGGAGTCATTAAAATTGCCAGTAAATACACGAAAACGACACCGATACAATTATCTCGTAGAATATCACCTTATTTAGCAATAACTGTGTCAATAGGCATTACATGTTGCAAGGAAAAAACAAACATGAAACCTTTTTTCGCCAGGAAAAACTAAATATCAACGTTAAGTCTGGTAACAATGTATTTTTGCCGAATCTTTTGCCGAATCTTTAGAAAAGTTCGGCAGAAGTTCGGCTTTGCCGAATCCCAAGATTCGGCACCGAACTTTCGATTCGGCAAAAGTTCGGCCCATCACTAATTGTTAAGTTGACGTTGATTGCTAGTGTCAGAGAGTAAATCAATATTGATGTCTCCCATTAATATTATTTTGGTGTTTTGATGCAGAAGATACGCGAGCATGCTTTCAAGATTGGAACAGAATTTCGAAAACTTTCCGGTGGGGGGGGCGATACATCACTACGAAGCATGTGTCACGGTGTTGCGCAGCAAGACACTCAATGTCAGCAGTAGATACGGAGCATTTATCAATTTCGGTCATTTGTAGTGCTGACTTGTGATAGATAGCAACACCGCCACCGGGCTTGCTATCTCGATCGATATGTAGGCATGTATAGCTAGGGAATTGCACTGGTAATGCTTTGCCTGAGTACCATGTTTCTGTAAACATTAGAACATCGAACTGAATTTTTAAGGGTGTCAAAAATATCTCGATATCATCTTTTTTATTTTGCAAGCTTCTCGCATTCATATGAAAAGTGGAAATGCCAATTTTATCAACAATGTCAAGTTTGTTAAAGGTGTCTGTGTTGTAATAGCCACAGGGCACTTCTGGTTCAGGAAAGTTGAAATCTACGTCTGCCATGGCGTCCTAAGTAATTTTTGCAATGTCTGATACAGTTTTTATATCTATAGTCCTAGAGTTTTCTGCTTTTCTAGCGTACACCTTTCCATTCTTTGTCCATACAAATTTCCAGTTCTTGTTCTTTTTCGCCTTGATCGCTTCACTCAAGAGCATCTTGTTCAACATAGTGAGATGTTCATTTACAAATATTGGAGACGGTTGACCGGGAATATCGATCATCGTGGAAGTTAATCGTTTCTTTTTAGCCGCATAGAACACTGCGTCTCTTTTTTGGCGTGTGGTGAACTGCACTACGATATGCTGCTGGCCGGGTTTTTTAGTGGGCACCCTGTGACAGGTGTCCACGTCTGGCAGCTCTAGAGGAACCGACAGTGCTTCAGACACCCGTTTCACCACATCACGAACATGTTCGTTTGGGCTAAGAGGGATACCTTTTATTTCCAAGTTCTTTAGTCTGCTGTACTGCTCTAGTTCAGCAATTCGGTTCATCGATTCCTCTAGGTTGCTCCTCAGTTCCTTGTTCTCGCCGAGTAGTTGCTGATTTGCGGTATTCAGCTGGCCTAACTGTGCCTCGATGCTTTTTAGCTCTCCGATGGCGGCCTTAAACTCGTCGACTGATTTGGAGCAAAAATCGGTGCTCTCCTTTAGCTCGGCGATTTCTGATTTTAGTTCCTTCTTTAGCTCATCTATGGCAGTTAAGACTGTGCGCGTATCCACTTTTAGATTTTCCTTTAGGAACAAGCGTGGGTTAAGAACAACAAAGATGCATAGACATATGCACATACACGCGCCTACACAATGCGTACCCTCGCCGGCGTAAACCATCTGTACGCACGAGTGCTTGCATCCCCAATAGGGGTGAAGAGGTTCCCCTGAGGGGTACTTTTCCTTAACAATTTCTCGCAGACCACTGCGAAAGACGACGACATGAGTTTTTTTTTTTTCTTTTTTAAGGTTGTGCGCAGCGAGAGTGGCTAATTTAGAACTTTGCCCGTCTTTTGTACCAACCCGTCGCGATGTGTCCCTTCCTTTCCAACTGTGACACTTGGTTTTGTTTACTTCTGCTTGACATTTTTGTTTTTCCGTCCTTTCCGCGCGTGTTTGGTCGCAGAAAAGGAAGATCGGGTGATTTTTCTTAACCAGCTGCATAGGCCTGCAGATTGGTCCAACTAATAATAGCAGCAAACAAAAAATGCTTACAGTATTTACTGTTGGGTGTCGTAATCAACTTATGTGTAGCAGTTGCAAGCGAGCTGGCCCGTGACTTCGGGCCGGGCCGGGCCAGCTGTTGGAAATGGATAGCGGGCCGCGGGCAAGTCCGGGCCCAATATAGACAACGGGCCGGGCTGGGGCGGGCTTCGATATATCGGCCCGTGCAGACTTTTAGTCGCAGGCATCGCGGGTGGGTGGTGTCAGTCGCGTTGTCGTGCTCCGGGCTTCCCGGACGCCCCACCTTTTCAATCAGTAACTACAATTATCACGAAGTTTATAAAAAAAAAAAATGGAGAAATCATTGCGAGGTGGTTGTACCTAGAGATGTAAAGGTGTTGAAAAAAACCGGAAAAATTTGGAAAAAGAACGGTTTTTTGTGTGTTTTTTTTTTTCAAAGGAGCCAAAAGTCGTAAAAAACCTTCAAAATTCCCAGTCACATTTTTGCTTCACAGTAACACTATTTTGAGCAGTCCTACTTTTGATTTTATATTAGGAAAACAATAATGTGACTCAAATAAATAGCAGACAATAATTGAAGTTGTCATTTTCAAATGTACAAGCTCTGTAACTCTTTGAAATGGCATTTATATATTTCGTTTCGTCGAAGTGGTAAAATTTCGGCGATTTTGACGATGTGTTTTACGCGCACTTCAACGTTTTCAAATATCTTACATTGTGGAAATTGTCTACTGCAACCAATTATGAGCTATTTTTATTACTACAAACCATCACACGAAACCGTAAAAAATTGTGGGAGAAAATCTTTTTTTTTTGTTACATCAGAAGGCTGAACACGTAAAAAAATATCAAAATTTCCATTCACAATTATGTTTTCACAATATCACATTTTTTTGCAGTTTGGATTTCGGTTTTGTTTTGCGAATACAAAGCGTACCTCAATGAAATCGCGGCCAGCAATCGCCATCGCCATTTTCATATGGCGTTGATCGAAACTAAACTATCTCAACCAACGTGTATCATCGGAGAACGCGCAACGTGAAGAATTTCACAACATGGTTCGTCCACAGTCTAGCGTTTGGAAGCATTTTAAAGTCTTACAAACGTCGGCCGCGGGAAAAAAAACAAGCAGTATGTAAGTACTGCCAAGTGTCGCACGGATTTCCGAATGCTACACGCCTTACAAGGCATCTGCTGTCGTGCAAGAAGTGTCCTCAAGACGTCAAGGAGGCGTGTGCAAAAGAACATGGAAAAAATCCCTCTGGGGGCTCATCAGTGCCCACATCAAGCGAGTCAGAGGCTAGCCGACGCGCAGCGGAATCTACGTCGTCAAAAAAATGCGCGAGTATTTCTTCGTTTGTTGACAAAATAACCCCTGCGCTTCAAAGACAGATTGACGCAGCTTTGGCTAGGGCGATGTACTCAGACAACACGCCATTCTCCTTAGCGGAAAACGAGCATTGGCAAGCGGCCTTCAAGATGCTTCGACCATCGTACACACCGCCTAGCCGATACCTATTGAGCGGGCCTCTACTTGACGCAGAGTATGGGCGTGTGAAAAGTCATGTGGAGGAGACTTTGAAAGACGCTACGTGCCTCACACTGCTGACTGATGGGTTTACCAACATTCGAGGGGAATCAGTGATAAACTTTGTCGTAGCTACGCCGCAGCCAGTGTTCTACACGTCAATTGAAACAGGCACAAACCTGCACACTGCGTCTTATATCAGCGGCAAAATATGTGATGTCATT
>JABSTQ010006072.1:0-153642 GCA_013358835.2 Ixodes persulcatus
ATCTAATTATAGTAGAACTTTTTGTAGAAGTGAAATGTTTATCTGGTAAGGTCATGGGAGGAGTGGAGATATATTGTTGAATTGATCAATATAAAGATTTTTTTATGTTTATGTCTGGATCTGGGAAAAGTGTTTCTAAAATATATTTAATTGAGTCATCAAAGAAGGTAGTTAGTGAATTATCTAACCTTTTATTGGTGGGATTATAGATGGTTTTTGTAGTTTATCAAAGGCCATTTTATACGGGATACCGAAGAGTGATGTTTTTGTGTTATCGGAACAGTGTTTATGCCATGTGTCGATTTTTGATTTAGAATAAAGTCTTTATATTGGCTTTTATAATCATAATATATTCGCTTGTATAGAAATTCCATATTTGTGTTACGAGAACGTTCATATCTCCTTCTTAGCGCGTTAGTTTTAGCTCTCATTAATTGTAGATCCTGAATCCACCAGGGCACATTTTGTTTGTGATTTTTAACATTCCGTTCACATTGTTTTATCCATTTTTGAATTTTGAAATAGAAAAACATCTAAAATGTAGTCTATTTGGAAAGCTGTTTACTTAATTGAGGTATTATATTTAAACCATGTTTTTTATTTATTTTAAGGCTAGTTGTATATATCCTTTCTGTGTTATTCTTTTATTTGTGAGTGTAAGTTGTTTTAACAAATCGAATGAGATTATTTGATGATCGCTAAGTGATCCTATGTCTAACACATTCCAGTGATTTATTAAGTTCTGTAGGTTAGATGATGTTGCTGTAATGTCTATCCAACTGCTCCCATTTCCTGTAGTAAATGTCGGAGGTGAATATAAATTATTTATTATAACTAAGTCGTATTTTAAGAAAAAGTTTGCTAATTGTTCCTCACGATCATCGGTTATATCTCCCCCCAGCTACTGTTTTCCGCGTTGAAGTCCCCTCCTATTATTATCTTTTTCTTCAGTAAACTTGTCATTGAATATCTAGCATTATTAGATAGTTAATTATTGGTGCAGTAGGAGAGATGTAAACGCATATTAATATTATGGAAGTATTAGGAAATGTACATTCTAAGACTATTAAATCTTTTTCCAATTTATTTGCAAATTTTGAACAGTTTTGGTCTTTAATAATGATAATAATAATCTTTATTTTGTTGTGTCCACAAACAGCACATAGCCTAAATAGTGGTACACAGTTCGTCATTGGAAATTAAACGCAGACAGCCACATAGATTCAACATTATAAACAAATGATTGACTCCAGTGTACGTCGAAAAGTTGTCACGTCACTAAAAATGTCTATAGCAGATTGGTCAAGCCTGTTAAATTCCAGCTGCATTCTTGTTAAGGGAGACGTATCATATAAAGTCCGGGGGTAGAACGGGCTCTGAAACCGACTTGACCGCAAGGGAACATGAAAACAAACAGTACTTAACAAAAGCGATGAATCAACACTTCCGTTTGGAATTTGGAATCGTTTTGTGAACAGTATATAAATCTGCAAAAGGAAATCTTATTATTTTATTATTAGGTATGTATGGTTCTTGAATTAATATGAATTAAGCATTAAGTTGGTTATATATTTGATTTAAATTATTTGTTGCTGCTTTTGATTTTCCTAAATTTAGCTGTAAAAATTTAAGTTTATTGTCCATATATCTCTTCTTCTTTATTCAAAATCCGATTCCAAACATAGTATATTATTGAAGGTAATCCGTTTGTGCACGGATGCGGTTAATATGGAACGAAAGGGTTAAACACTCACTCGCCCCAAAGGGACGCTTACAATTAACTCGTTGGGACATACAAGCTCTGCACTTCTCCTCTTCGTACTTTACGATTTGGCACTCTGTTGCCGCATGGGCCCGGCACAGATGGTGCAGAATACCGCCTTCGAGGACCACTTTGCCCTAATGTGACCGTACGTGCAACACTTGTCGCAACGTGGCACATGGAAATTCTCGTTCACGGCGCACATGTTCCACCCCAGACGAAGTCTGGTCTTCTCCTTGATCTTGGGGTAGATCGCAGCCGTGACTTCGAACATATTTTCAGGTTTCCCGACTTCTCCTCTAACATCTTACGGTGGTTGAAATAATTCGGCTGGATTTCCAAACCCTCGTTCTGGGTGTTCACCGTGGTGAGCAACTCCGCAGGCAGAATGTCCGGATCCACTCCCGACACCCTGAACTGCGGGTTGCGTTTGCTGGGTTTCCGCAGCACGAACACGTCCTTGGTTCTCGGGTGCTCCTCGATTGCGGCGCAGAGGAGCTCCAAGTCGTTAGCGGTGTTGGATTGTACCGCGATACCATCTCTAATTTCACGCAGGGAGACATCAGTCAAACCCAAGCTGTGCGGGTTGAAGTACTTCTTTAACATCACCTTTATGTCATTAGATGCGTTCGTGGACGGCGTTCTTAGATAGATCAGCAAGGCGTGTTTGGGGCGCCCTGTGACCGTTGGTCCCGTCCCTCCAGGCTCTGGTGCCGCGGGCTGTGCAGCCGGGAGCGGAGCCGCTCTCGTCCCCTCCCCCACGCCACCCATCGGGGCATCGGCGTAGGGGAACACCTTGCCGCGTTCTTCTAGCTTGGCTTTGAGGACCTCGATCTCGGTGGTCTGCCGTCCCACCATCGCCATCATCTGAGCAAAGTACTGCAGCAGTTGTCGCCCTGTGTCCTTGTTTATTTTAGATTTCTCATCGGTGACCAGATTGATGACGCAGTGGTGGATTTCCTCCAGCGACGGTGGACATCCCCCTCTCTCTCCCCTTCACTTGGTTCATTTGTGGCATCTGCTGGACTAGTCATGCTTTTCGAAATTACGTCCGAATGTTTGTGACAAAATTTAGAGGATCAGACAGCGAAAAGTGCAAAGTCGAATTTCAAGTTATAGTCAAGAAGAACGGATGCACTGGTGTGCTCCCGTGCTGTACCAAGCCAAAATAAATATCACGATTTCTCGGCAATCAGACAACCTACATTTGTAATCTTGGTATCAATTTGATTTTTAGAATGTAACAAATCCGGTCCTTATACTTTTCTTTACATAATTGCTCAAATTATTTCCGAAATTGGCGTTCGAAATCTGCCACCGCGGCTAAGATGGCCGCAAAGGGAGCACCGATTTCAAAGGCCTATTTCAAGAACATTTTCGAAGTTATTGCCCCAAATGTGGTATCAAAATGATCGCTATAATCTTATCTATCCTACCGCAATGTCATCTATTGCAAATACTGTTTAGAATATGGAACAAATTGCTCAGAAATATACAGCTTACTGGGAGATAGTCTGGGAGGTCCCGTCTTATTCTTCCTCAGTGGGAATCTCGTTAATCCATTCATGCGCGTCACTAATTATATGACGAGGCATTTGGCTATTTTTTTAATACAAGGGGGTTTGTTTACCACCATAGCTCTGAGGAGATGGGGCTCGCAAGATCCCCCCTCACCTAACACTCTGAAGGGCAGAGGTACCCGGAGTTAGGCCCCCACCAAACCTATGGGTGGGGGCCTAACTCCGACGGACCACACCAGACGAAGGCACATCGCCAGCGATCCTCACCACAGTGGTAATACTCCGGTGGGCATAGAAGCACCTAATGCCTCCTTGGAGGCATCGCACCAAGAGCTGCTTGAAGTCGTTTGTTGTTTGCCCCAGACCTTGGAGGTCTCGGGCACTCTCCGCTGACCACACCCCCCTGAAGTTCAGGGTGATGCTTGTGGCCGTCAGGGTCCCCGTCCTCCCATCTCTCGCAGCCTGGTGAAGTAAGGGGGAGGAGTATGTGACGATCTTCTGGTTGTGGTGGAACGCCACGTCCATCCTCGTTCCCACCACCTGAGCGTCGATGATGATGGTGTCCTCCTCCTTGAATGCCACAAATGTCCGGTTTCAGCACTCCACCAGGCAGGATGAAGTGAGGCTCCCAGAGGACTGTCCATTAAAGCTGTCGAAGACGGGGGCACACGTAGCGGGCGAGGTTATCGTCCCTCTTTACGCGGTTACGGTGCCCCCGATGACAGCACTGCAGACCATGGCCCAGGCTCTCTGGTGCACCGCATCCAGCCCGCAGGAGATGTCGACTCCGCGACCCCGGCTTGTTCTCTCCAACGTTGGCTGCGCGATTACTCGAAGCTTCAGCAGGTTAATGTATTGCCGACCTGGGAGCATCCTTGTTTCCTCGGACACCCAATGGTGCGCTCCCGGGACATCCCTGGACTCTCGAAGTGCAGCTCCATCGTTGCTCCGGTGGAGCAGAGCGGCCCACATCTTCTGCACTGATTTCTTCGACAGCAGTTCCTTTCCCTTATATCTGCATGCCTCCAGGGAAGTTCGATGTAGCCTAGTTAGTAGAGGCTTCGTCAGGGCGGCAGCACTTTCCGGATGGTCACTGAATCTCAGGTTGTCCAGCCTCTTCACTTTCATAGATGGGATTGAGGCTCGTAGAGAAACCACATCCAGCTCGCCCTCTCCCACAGGGGCATGGAAATAGCCTAGTGGAGTATCGTGTGGGAGATCGAGCCACCTCCTCATTGAATTCCTCACTTTCGTGTCAAGCTTCTTGAGGAGACAACGAGACCCGGGTCCGAGAATGAGGCGATGAAACAGGCGGGGTAGTAGGTACGTCCGCAGCACCACTAGGCTTTGTTATGGCTTGAGGGGTGCTCTCCTTACTTTTTCCAAGAGGCCTTCCAACTCTTCCTTTATACCCAGAGTCTTGGTGCCCTCCGAAGCAAAGTTGACGCCCAAGTAACGCCACGTCGTCGCCACCCCTGAAGCTGGCAGGGGCTGACCGTTGATGGTGAAGTCCGTGGTGGTAAGGACCTTGATCTTCTTGTCCCTTCCCGAAGGTTGCAGTGCCAGGGTAAAGCTCTTGCTGACGTTGATCGCTAACCCTTGCGGTTCCAAAAAGGCCGCGAGATTGTCAAGCCGCTGCTGCAGGCCTTGCGGGGTAGATGCCAGCACCACGAGGTCATCAGCGAACGCCATGGCGTCCAGGGCGAAGTCGTCACTTCGGAAGGTGATGTTGTGGTCGACGCTGCACAGGAATTCAACCACGACTATGTTGAACAGTATGGGCGATAGTGGGTCGCCTTCTCGAACCTCGGTGGTTGGCTGGACTCTCAGATCCTCCCCCTCAAACTGCAAAGTAGTGTGGGAGGTTGAGTAGAGTTCTCTTAGGTAGGCCAAGAAGCTGCTATCAAAGCCAGCCCGCAGAGCACCACTAAGGATGGCCTCCGTAGAGAAGCGATCGAACGCATTAGCCATGTCGATGCTTGAGAGATAGAGGGTCTCGAGCTTTTAAAAGGCCTCCTTGAGCGCAGTTGACATCAGTAGTACATTCTCAGCGCATCCGTCAACAGGCTGGAACGCGCGCTGCATGAAGTCCAGCATGAAGTCCACAAGAGAGTCATAGTTACTCCCACCGTTTACCTGCGCTTTGATGAATCAGGTAGAGATGGATCCTTGTCTTGTTTATTTAATAGTAATATTTTTCCTTGTTTCCAAGTTCTAGGAAAATAACCGGTATTCAGACTAGAATTAAATATGGACAGAAAGATATTGGGATTTGTATACAAAAACTGGCGTAGTATGTTTACATTATTGTTGTCAAGTCCTGGAGCTGTTTTATGCCATAGTTTGTTGATTATTGTTTCGACTTCTTTGTATGTGAAATTACTATCTGGGCTACTTGTAGGAGGAGATTGGATATTTTTGCGGATGTCAGTCATATATGTTGAATCATTAGATTAATCTTCCGCAGGAAAAAAGAGTGTCTATGATAGAGTTGATAGAAGGTGCTAGTGTATTTGTTAATGTATTATCTATGGTTTGTATTGGTGGAATGATAGAAGATGTTTTTCATTTCTTGAATTTGACTTTGTATGGTATGCCGAAAAGTTACCGTTTTGTTTCAGATTGGCAATATTTTTGCCAAGATGTTACTTTGGCTTGAATAATTGAGTCTTTATACTTTTGTTTGTAGTCATGATATATTATTTTTGTAAAATGATCTCATAGTTGTGTTATTTCGTTGGTAACGTCTTCGTAGGGCGTTTGTGACCGCATTAGTTGTAATTGCGGAGTCCACCATGGGACAGCTTGTGGTGTTTCCTTAACATTTCGTTCGCATTTTCTGACACACTCCTTGCACTTTGAATATAAAACATACAGGAGGTTATCTATTTCATACTCCGAATAGTTTGACTGTGTCCAGTATTCAAACCATGGTTCTTTCTGAATATAATCAAATAATTGTATGCATCCTTTTTGCGTTAGTCTTTTCTTTCTCTCAGCTGGTTGTTGAGCTAATTCAAATGAAATGATTTGGTGATCACTGAGAGATTCCTCATCTAAGATGTTCCATCGGTCTATTGAGTTATTTAATGTATGTGATGTTAAAGTTCAATCGATCCAACTCCTACCGTTTACTGTAGAAAAGGTAGAAGCCGATTGAGAGTCATTTAAGATAATAGATTCATCAGCAATGACAAAATTCCCCAGTTGTTCTCTTTCATCTGTTATTTCTCCCCCCCCCCCCCCCAATTTGTGTTTTTTTGCGTTAAAATCACCGCCTATGATTATTTTGTTTTCCTGTATTGTGTCTAAAAGACTCTCGAGTAGAACCAAATATTTCATTAAAGATGCAGACAGTGAAATGTATACACAAATAATTGTTATTGATAAATTACGAAATGTACATTGCAATGCTACGAGGTCTGGTTCTAATTTGATGGGGAAAATCGAACATGTTTTGTCAAACTATTATAGCACACCTCGAACCGGTTGCTGAACGATAGACAGTATCACATAATGGTATACCTAATATTTTGTTATTAATTATATAGGGCTCTTGTATTAGTATAAAATTGGTTTTAAATTCAGTATATTTTGAGACTAAGTTATTTGTGGTTGCTTTCGATTTACCTAAGTTTAATTGTAAAAATTTTAAGTTATGTTTCATTGTTTCTGTCTAGCGATCAAAATCGACTCTAAGTTGCAATTTATTGCGGATAGTCTGTTAGGGATTGGAGGCGAGCCACATGAAAAGCCAGAGTTCCACATGTGCTCGCTCCGAAAGGATGATTAGCATTTACTTTTCTGTTGCTACAAGCCCTGCATTTGCCTTCTTTATATATCTTAATTTGACACTCCTTGGGAGGGTGGTTCCCTGCACAGATGGTGCAAAACACCAATCTGGAGGAGCACTTCGCCACGGTGTGTCCATATGAAGCACATTTGGAACATCTAGGAACATAGATGTTTTCATTGATCGTACAAGATGTCCATCCCAGATGGAGTTTGTTTCTTTCCTTTAGTTTAGGGTAGACCGCCGCACGTACCTCAAAGATGTGGGTCATATTGCAGGACTTTTCCTTGAAGGTGTTGCGGTGTGAGAAGTTTTCTGGTGTTATATCGAGACCCTCATTCTGAGTGTTGATGGTAGTCGATAACTCCGCAGGCAGGATGTTTGGGTCAACTCCAGACACCCTGAACTGCGGGTTTCGCTTCGTGGGTTTACGTAACAAGAATATGTCCTTTGTGCTCGGGTGTCCTTCTATTGCTTGCAGCAGCGTTTCTAGTTCCTGTACGGAGTCTGATTGGGCGGCCATGCCGTCCCGAATCTCTTTTAGAGATACATCAGTCAGGCCTAGAGTGTGTGGATTAAAGTATCTTTTAAGGATCACTTTAATGTCGCGTGATGCGTTTGCAGATGGAGTGCGTAAGTATATCAAAAGTGCGTGCTTCGGTCTCCAAGGAAGAACTGTCGTGGTGTCCCCATGTGGACGCGAGTCACCCGGGACGGCCGCCAGAGGAGCCGTGGCCGGGCAGGTCGCGCCCCCGGTACTGCGCGACCCCCCCGGGCCCGAAGCCTCTGCGCCCGCCCGTCCGCGAAGCACGTCTGCGTTACTATATACGCGTTTCCGCTCTTCTATATTTCGCTCTTAGAACCTCCATTTCCCTTCCTTGCTTTGCACAAATTGATACCATTTGTACGAAGCCCAGGAGGATTTCACTGGCAGTGTCTTTTGTTATGCGTGCCTTCTCATCGCTCACTAACTGGATAATGTTTTGATGGATTTTCAGCATTGTCTGCTGAACATCCATCGCCCCGATGTTTGGTGTGTCATTTCCAGTTGTATCCGATTCGTTTAGAGCCATTGATGTTATAATAGTCTATTCTTATCTGATTAAGAAGAATGGATGCGGTGGTGTCGGTATAGAATTCAAATTCAGCGTCAACCGCTCCTTTCCCTATTGGAAAAAACAGCACAAGCTGGTCCCAGCATGCCAGCTTCATGCTGGGTTATTGCCCCAGCATGCCCAGCATCATGCTGGGCAAGCTGGTCGGATGCTGGGTCATGCTGGGACCAGCACAAGCTGGTCCCAGCATCCCAGCTTCATGTTGGGTTATTGCTCCAGCATGCCCAGCTTGCCATGCTGGTCAAGCTGGTTGGATGCTGGGCAAATTCTGGGTCATGCTGGGTGAACCGGTTATATGGCTAAACCCCAGCTTAGCCATCTGGTCAGCTCGAATAAGTACACAGAAACAAGTTAAGAATGCAAGCCAGCGCAATAGAACTTTATTCTTTTGGTTCTCTCTTCCTCTGTCCCTGCCTGGCGATGTCAGGCAGGAAGTCCTTCAGCAGGTGCCTTACAAAAACCTGAAGCTCCTCGTCGCTGCTCTGATTGGCCACTGCTTCTCCTGCCATCTCATAGTACTTGAGACCACCTGGAGAAATTGTGAATAAATCCATTGTTAATAATGCAATAAAATTAACTGCTTTCCTTTTTTCATCAAAATTTTGTGAATGCGCGACAGCCACCGTGCAGTTTCTTTACCATGCGAAGGCATACAGACTGCAAATACACAGGCAGACACTTGCACTCTGTAATGAATGGGCAAAAGCCCCCCAGCCGTAGCTCCCAGCGAATATGAATGCTCTCGTAATCTATCATTCAGACATCTTCCTGCTTGCCCCACGTAGCACCTGTTACATGACAAAGGTATCTGATATACCACACACGAGACACAAGTAAAAAAAAAGCTTTCTGTGCGCCTTAGTGCACTTCGCGCTGGAACGACCAACTACCCCCGCACCAATCCTGGAACATATCTGGCCTATTTTTTGGGGCGCCGAAAACACTACCGTTATTCCATATCTGCCACCTACTTGTTTCAGGTTATTGGAAACTCGGTGGAGGTAGTGGACCACTACCACACGGTTCTTTTCCCTTTCCGGCCTCGTCCTCTCCACCCCCTTAGCTTTTTCAAGAAATGTTCGTAAGAAAGCTGAGGGGGTGGAGAGGACGAGGCCGCAAACGGAAAAGAAGCGTGTGGTAACAGGTGTCATGTAACAGGTGCTACGTGGGGCAAGCAGGAAGATGTCTGAATGATAGATTACGAGAGCATTCATATTCGCTGGGAGCTACGGCTGGGGGGCTTTTGCCCATTCATTACAGAGTGCAAGTGTCTGCCTGACTTTGGCAGAGCCACCGTTCTGGGCACGCACAAGGATAGGGTGACGAGAGAGATCATTGAAGCCTTAAACATTTTGTGTCATGTTCATTCATGTTTTAGCAAACCGTCATTGGCGCTGTCAGCCAAAGAGATTTCCTTCCTGCGGCAAAAAATGAGTCACGTAGTGAACGGGTAGTTTATTGACCCACTTCACGGTTGGCAAGAGTGGTCCTTTGTTTTCGTCCAATCTTTTAAGATACTGTGTATGTTTTTTCTGTCTTTATTTCCTTTATTAAAATTCTTCAGTTGCGAGTACAGCATTGTCCTGTCGTGTTTGTTCCTGAGTAAATGCCTTTGTTGTTTAAAGGACACATGCAAAGGAAAATAAATTTGTTTTTAAACATCATAGACGGAAAAAGTGTCAGAAAACAAATTTACAACGAAGAAAAAAGTTTTCTAGCTATATTTTCGGTGCAAAACGAATTTGTAGTTGGCACTCGCGGGAGCCGCTGCTGGTCACTAGTAGACCTGTGTGCCGCCGCTGCACACCGAGTGTGCTGCACCACCAGTTGAATGAGTGTCTCCGCGCCACTGCCAGAAGGGAACACTTCGGCGTGCCGCCGCCATCGATTTCTGACTGGAGCACAGTCTATTATATGGTGCGCTCTTTCAGGAGCTTCATTTGTTAATCTTTAATATAATATTAATCTTTGTTTTTTGTTGCACTTCAAACGAAGATGAATAAGTAACTTTTAGAGGCAATAGGAAGCTTCCGAACGAGCACAAGCACTATGTGATAAACAGCGGACAGTCACATGATAAATAGCGACGACTTTTTCACGGGCACCAACTACAAATTCGTTTCGCTTTGTAAATATAGCTCTAGAAAGTTTTTTTGTTCATTATAAATTTATTTTACAACTTACTTTTCCCATCCAGGTAGTTTTAAAAAAAATTTTTTTCCCAGTGCATGTGTACTTTCGTGAATATAAAAAAAATTTAACTAGCAGATACATCTTTCTTTTTTACCCCTTTAATATGTTGAGCCCTTCAGCAATGTCCAAGTACTTCAACAGAAACTGGTAATCTCCAATTTCCCAGAAATTACCGAAAGATGACACCAATATTTTTTCTTAACATTGTTGAGAATTTTTTTCTAAAGGTCAAGTTTAAGCTTTTTATGTAACAACAAAACAAAGCTATCTTCTAGTTACACCTTATCCCAATCTGTTTTCAGGACACCATTCACAACGGCATAAAGACACACACTACCAAACGGACGCAACCTTCAAGTCGTTAAGCTCTGAATGTTAAAAAGTATAAACTTATAAATTCTTACGACTGGGCTCCTCATTGGTCTCCTGGTTGTCCTGGGACTGGTTCACTTGCTGCGCTTGCAGGGTCTCTGCCAGGTCATCCACGGAACCTATGACTGACAAATGGGAACTTGATGCAGCTGAATAGCATTAAGACAGTCGTACTACGGCTTTGTTGATGCAATCTTTAAATTATTCAACTCTGAATGTTTAAAATTACAAGCAGACTCACAGGTGACTCCCTCATTTCCCTCCTGGCTGTGCTGAGGCTGCAGCTGAGCTTGGCGCCTGCCTGCCTGGCCGGTCTTGCGACCCCCCACCGATGAGCGGGAGCTCAATGCAGCTGAATAGCATAAAAACAGTGTCCACACCAAGCAAACATGATTAGGCACTTCAATGGTTTATCAGCACACCAATTATATTGTTTGCTGAATGCATAAGTGATTTATAATTTATTTAATAAAATTTTATTGAGGTGGGCGGCTAGCAAAGCTGCCTAGTTTGAACCATGCAGAGTGCCTCAACCTAAGAAATATTACTAGTAATATTATATTTTTAGAGAGGTACCCTAATATCTATCATAAAGATATCCTGAGAGAACTACATTTCATAGGTCATTGAGGCTGAAAATAACTAACAGTTTTCACCTCTCAAATACCCAGCACCTCCAATGAGCTTCTGAATGGCCGAGTGCCATTCAGAAGCTTATTAGTTGCCACAAGCCACGTAAATGCCCAAGGCATGTTGTTCACTGAATAAGTGTGAATAATACTGCAGACAGTCTATCATTTAAATACAGATAATGATTACTATAATTGAATGCTTACGTGGTGAAGGCATTCTCAGGGGGGGATGAGATACGACTGCTTCCACTTCTGGCAAGGCCTCATTTGCTAGGAAAAAGAAACAATGTATCAGAACATCCCATTATTTTGCCCCAAGATATTTTCATAAAGCCTTGGAACTCAGTAATCACCCGAAAAATCAGAGGTCTCTACAGTGGAGGTCCAAACGTACTGGCGAACTTTCTTGGCAGCCTTTTTGTAGGTCCCTGTAAAGAAAATTTGTGTTTGAAGTGTGGAGACTGAAATAGAAGAATTTCAGCTGAATATAGTTCTGCAAGACACATTTCAGCGGAAAAAAAATAACTGAGTTGATAAACAAACTACGGTGACTTTACATAACAGATTTGGATAGCGAATTCTGTCACGCGTGTGTGAAATGTTCCAGCATCACAAAGGTTTAGCAATACACTCACGGTGCTCTTTATCAGATATATTTATGCATAGTATGTGCACTCTTGATAGTTGATTGTTCAAGTTTCAGATATGCATGACAGAATTTGTTATCCAAATTTGTCTATTGGGAGCAACTACACCCCTTGGCTGCACCGATTTGCAATCGGTGCTACACAATGTTAAATTCCTGCTAAAACTAGCGGAGAAGCTGAATTGGTGTATACATTACGTGACAATATTTTTTTTTTGCTAGCAGGGGAAAATGGATTTGTGTATGTGCTAAGAAAGTGAGGGAGAGGAGGAGGCGAGAGGATGTCAAAACGCCGAGCTTTAATTCGAAGGATTAGTGTGTAGAAATAAAGCTAGCTGCCTTTGTCTCCACTGCACTCGTTAGTTTGTTTCATCATAACGAGTACTGGCTTCTGGACCATTCTTGCAATATGCCTTAGCTTGAAATAGTTATTCAGGAGCCAATATAGTTTGGTCTGCAACCATTGCATTTTTCTAGCAGAGAATAAAATATAGTTGCAGCTTTCAAACCCAGTAGCTGCAGATAACGCCATATTTTCTCAAATTAGCTACCAAGCAAAATCCTTTCATACATCTCAGCCTGCACACCAGTACAAGTCATAAAAAAAAATACAAACTGAGTATGTGATACAAAAAACAGGAATCAGGCAAACTGATGACCTTTAAACATAAAAACCCGAATCTAGAGAAAAAAATAATAGGAGGACACATATATGTTTTCTCTTTTGGTTTCCACGGTATTGAGTACTCGAGCTTGACCAAGAACTTTCATAACTTTACACCTTAGAAATGCTTAACAAATGTTTAAGATCACTTTAAAACTTACTAAAAAGTAGTCTAGGTCCCATAGACAGTATTATGTGCTTGACGTTTAGAATCTCTTCTGGAAAAATAATGACCCGCAATCACACACACACAAAAAAAAGAGGAAAAGGCAATGGGTCTGTAAACAAATTACTTACAGTAGGTCTTAATTACAATGACTGGGAAGACCTCCCAGCCTTCGCCGACAACACCCGGTGGAGCCTGCGCCTCAACCAGGCTTATGAGTTGGCACCCTTTTATGTGCATAGGCCAAGTGCAAAACAATTCGTCCTCTGACAGCCATCCGACTGGCACAGCTGCGAGACTGTCCTTCTCTTCAGGGAACTTCACTACAGCGAAGGGCTTGGCCATCCTGTATGCAGAAGCCACAGTTTGAAAGGGGTCAATGTTTGCTAGCTCACACATCAGGTATGATAATGGTACTGGAATCCAGAATAGCAAAACACCCAAATTCTGAACAGCTTCCTCCAATGATGAGGGCATTACAAATTCTAATGTCCTAAACTTATGGTGTTTTAACCTTTTCTTTCTGCAGAGCACATAAGTACTTCTGGATGCAAATAAATACCTATCTGAACAAGTTATCTTCATTATTTGCTTGTATTTAGACCCGCAACAAAGCAGCTAACCATACAAAACACCAGCTGTTAATTGTGACTTTGCCAACACCAGTGGTGGTCGAACATGATTTCTCTCCTCATAATGCATCACTTCAAGCGAAGTGTTTCTTCAGTTTACCTAGTGATCGATAATTTGGACCAATTCGATGCTCACCTGCTTTTGAGTGTAATCTGAAGTCATCCTGAATAAGAGTCATGTAGATTGCAGAGACCTAACCTGTCACCTAAAATTTCTCGGCAATGCCAGCGTTTTTCTCACTGTGCTTGCCATCAACCCCCTCGACCTGGCTGAGCTGCAAGAATCTCTTATAATGTTATCATTCTCATACAGCTTCCAAGAGGCTCATATTAACTTAGAAATGCTCAAAATGCTATAAATAACCCCGCTGACTCTGAGCTAAATTCTGGTTTTGGTTGTATTTTCTTGGCATTTTAAGCTATCCTGCTAAAACAACGATCACGAGAATGGTTATATTATAAGAGATTTCTGTAGCTCAGCCAGGTTGAAGGGCAGGTTCCACGCATAGTGTAATAAATACTGACAAGAATTTTAAAAGTGATATGACAGATCTTTGCAATCTACATGACGCTTACCCAGGATGAGTGGATTACACTAAAAAAAGTATGCAAGCATCGAATTGGTCAAAATTACTGATCACTAGGGAACACCATTCCCATGATTCCTCCAGTGCGGGCCGGGGCGCTTGGGTAATATAAATGGTTTATTCGCAACTCCAGCTTGCCGCTCGTCTCACATAAACTAATAGCGAGTTCGTTTCACGGCACTCGTGTCCACGCGTGCCCACTCGCGGCATAAAGCGAGTTCGTTTCGGCAGGCACTCCAGGAGTGATTGCACTCTCAGAGTTTGTTTCAGCGGCGGCACCCCACGCGTGCATGCACTCGCTGCACCGAGAAAGTCGAGCGTGCGCCGAAATGCCATTCTGTCATGCATCGCTCCGGCAAGAAGCGCCAGCAGACGACGAGGGTTCGTCTGCTACGATGTGTCATTCGTGCAGCGGAACCGAAAGGAAAAAAAAGTAGATTTTCTGATAGAAATCGTGTCCCACAGGCAATGGAATCAAACTCGAGCTTGAATTGTGAGCATCTGCTGTTTCATAAAGGAAGCAATTGACAACCCGTGCTTTATTTACAAGTTTTTAGTCGCTCTGTTGCCGTAGAAACGCTGAAATATACCGGTGTGTAAAGAAATGCTCAGAACAAACAAACACATTAGCGGCCCCCGACAACTTTATTACCATCCGTAAGCGGGTGAAAAATGGAACATTTGTCGACAAAGCTATCTCAGCAGAAACCGGTCTGCCCAATAAGCATCCGAGAAAGCTAAACATAGTGACTTAACCCAAGGCTTGGGCAACATCATCATGTTTAACATTTACTTACGTCGGCTATCTTGCCCCGTCGTATTATGTTTGGGAAAGCTCTCGTTCTCGATGCCCTCGTCAAGGCTAATATCTGATCCACCTGTACCAACGATCAAGATTGAATGTCCCACCAAATGTTTTGCTGGATATTCCAACAGACTAGTTTTAAGCCGTACCCTTTCAGTGGTTCACGCATAATAGCACGCTAAAACGAATCAAGCTTCTGTGCAGACAGCATCATCAGTTTTCTCCAGTATAAACAGTTATAAGAATTGAAAGATCGCAACCAGCTGCTTTGTAGTTGCTCGCTGATTGCGAAAATTTACGCCGTCTGTAAATATTTCTACGACAGCAGAGTTGCTTGAAGTCATCGCATATGTAAACTACAGTTTGCAGCGGCCAACGTTTATATATAAACGTTGGTTGCAGCGAATGCACTCTCGCATTCCCATTCATCACGTCGAACAGAAAGACGCTAGTTTCGGTTTGAGGTCGGTACTCTCTCTACAACATCATCAGTCTTCTGTACTTGGTGCATTTGGCAAGTAAGTTTGTTTGAGGCCAGTTCACCGTGCGACACTCCGCGAGTGTGATGCATTTTGGAAGAGAACTCGAACGGTGCCAATGCGTGTGAAACGAACTCTCTATAAGAACCAGAGGAGCGGGGACGACAGCAGAGACGGTGGCAGAGACTGTCGGCATGTTGGTCCATCATGCACCAACATACGAACACGCCATATTTAACGGACAAAGTGAGTCTTAATATAGAAACTGTTGAGTTTAGGCTTGGCAACTTTTAAAAATCAATATTCTAATTTTCTTGATGTGTGTGAACATCTCCATCTGTGGTAGGCCCCTGCTCTGACCGCTTCATATTTGTAGCCGAATAACTATTTTGGCTCGCTGACCACAGAGCAGGTGCAAAGAAAATGCTGAAAAAATTTATTCCTGTCTCTTTGGCCATCTTAGAACTATTGCCCCGCCATCTACAGGGTGCTGGAGTTGCGAATAAAATAGGCACCGAAACAAAAGCAAGGACGAGACAAGTTGAACAAAAGGTGTATGCCAAGGTTGCTTGTACCAAACAAATGCACCACAGAGCTTCACTTGCAGTGTAAATTACAATGTTGCAGCAAGATTGATTTTTACAATTTACAGCAAGACCTTGATAAAAGCGTGGTTCTTCAAAGGGGCCACATAACTTGGAATCTCCATGTATCATGCAATGATGTACTACAAAGACACTTATAAATGGCACATTTCCCATTCAAAGGGATGGTGAACCAAAATTTGGATTTCAGAAAACAATGCAGGAGCTGCAGGCGGGACGCTACAATCCCTACAACACCACTCGTAAGGCGATATATCGAATCAACGGCCATACTTTTGGGGAAAAAGAGGTAGAGATTGAATGAGGCCGACGAGGCGCGTGACATCAAGATATCTCGTTTCCTCCTCTCTTCGTTTCGCCCCCTCAAGATGGCAGGCGCGAGGCCGTTCCCTCTTCTTCTTGGCTCTTCTCGGAGAAACAAGACGTGAACATATCTGTCAAATGCGCCTCCCTTTTTTTAAAAACACGGTCATCCCGTTCGAGATATTGCTGTATGAGTGATGTTTTGGTGTTTCCAACATCCCGTTGCACACTTTTGCCGCCCTGCTTCTTGGAATCCAGATTTCGGTTCAGCATCCCTTTAAGAGTTATAAAATATTAACTCACCTGGGTCAAAAGAAAAATAAGATGAAATTTTTTCCTAGGGACAAACGTTCTACTAAGCCTTTTTCTGTGAAATCAAATAGAATTGTGGGCCATATTATAGCAGAATAGATGCAAAAAAAAAGGAAAGAAGACAAGCTTCAATCTCATCGTCATTTTGCCAAAATAAACGCCAGAGTGGCCCATCATGACATTTAATGGCTGCACTCAAACTAGGTAAAAAAAAAAATGGCCCATTACGATATTTGATTGCCGCACACAAACCAAGTAGTTAAAAAAAAAAACTTTTCTTTAGAATGGTTTTTATTTTAGTGTTTTTTTATTTATACTGTTTCCTACTTCGTGTGCAACGCTGTCAAAGCTACTGGCGCGAGCATGGGGCTTGATCTCGTTTATCATTTGCACGCGTTCTCGCGCAAACAAAACCGTAGATGAAGCCACGCGCTCGCGCCAGTAGCTTTAACAGCGTTTCACGATAAGTAATGAAACAGAGTATAGTGCAGGTGAACTGCTGCGTAATAGTCATTGCTTCAACCCTGAGACAGAGAAAGAAACGTGAAGACAAACTAAAAGGGAGAGAAGAAAGTGGACAGACAAGCTCATCCTTCGATATTTAGTTTAAAATATATATATAATACTCTCTGAGGTCAATTAGAGCTAAATCTATTACGAAACCGGTGTATGCAGTCCTTTCGAATAATCTCGCAAGAAGTAGGCCTAGGACCCGCGTGTTGCATCCCGCGGAAAAACAAGCACCAGCAACAAAATAAGAAACGTGCACATACTCACGCAGGGTTCGAAAGTTGTTACCAGGCGCTACAGCTTCCGCGTTAACGTTGAAAGTGCTATCAAAAATACTTATAAACTACAAGGGTTCGCTGAAGAAAGCAGATTCCCGCGATCACCTTCCGAAAAGACCCTGGACCACCTGGACTGCTTCAAAAACTTAGAAACAGCAAAAAAAAAAAAAGAAGAGAAAAGAGAAAAATGAGAAACCCGACCGCTGCGCCCCCTTTGGACATCGGATGCCTACATAATAAAATAAAACTTTTTTATTCCGAAAATAACTTTATACTTTAAAACAATGAAGTTTTACATGTAGAAACAGCTGTAAAATACGTACAAGCGTGTATGCATCTCTAATTTCGCGTAATCGACACTGGGCATGGGCGCGCAGAGAGCCTAGATTGAAGAGAGGGTCCATTTCAAACCATGGGGAGCGTTTCCTCCTCTCCCCGCACCCGCCTTCGCCCAACATGTTGCTTCGCCTCCCTTGCCGATTGTCTGTCGCGTCGCAAGCGTGCATGCACAGCATCGTCATGTGGCGAGGAGGAAAGCACATGGAAACAGAGACGCTCGCAGACAAAGCTGGACACACTCTGTAATACAGGCTCTTTTGGAGAAAGCATTGACTCTGGAGAGAGAGAGGGCGGGTAGCCGCTGGCGGTGTGCTAGCACACCGCAGCTAGGGGCATGGGTAGCTCGCGCGGTACAGAACCCAGGGATTATGGGGTAAATTCCCGCCGTGCCCGCTTCTATCTGGAAGAGTGGAAGAACATCGTACCGGCGCGCGGTCGTGTATCGCTGCTCATCTCACCTTAGCACGCACTAACTGCGAAGGCTGTGCAAGCGCGAGCGGCTAGCTTCGACTGCCTTGACTGGAGCACTCGCTGCACGAGCGCTCGTGCAGTCGCCGAGGCTTCCTCCAAACCAACTAGCTCGGGCTTTTGGCACGCGCGGCTAACAATAGGGAGTATTCACTGGCGGCCATAGCTGTGTGCGCGAATGCTGAGCGCGTGCTGACGGCGAGCTTCCACAGTTCTTTTGCAACGTGCATTCCGCACCATCAAGAGTGCCGGTCTTAGCAGCCTATTTATGTGAGCTCGTTCTGAGCATGCGCTTCGTCGAAACTCGTCACGCGATCGAATTGCACGCTGTAGGGACATTTCATCCCGTGTGTATCACGTGATGAAATTTTATTTTTCTCGGAGTTTAATTTTTTTCAAATGCGGTGTTTTTGTGTAAATTGGTTTCAATCATAACCAAAGAACACCGAATCTGTAAAAAAAAAAATAATAAATCGTAAAAACAAATACCCCCAAATTCAAAAAAAAAAAAATCAGAAAACACGGAATCTTAATGGACCTCTTGGCGAATATGTGCTGCCACCTAGAAACGCGAATCGGTTCGAGACTAGGTGACTGGAAAACAACGCGCGCTCAAGGCCTCTCCCACCCGTTCCACACCCAAAACGTCAGCTACATCCTGTTCACCCATTGAGGCGATGTGACCTATAGATACGGCTCCCCCAAGCTCACCTTTGTCCCCATCGTGCGTAATCTTCCGCCCCGAGGTCGACACAACGAAACCGCTCAAAGGCGAGAAATGCAAGATGGCTGATTGTTTGGAACTAGATACTCTCGAACCCAGGCGCATGAAATACTCCGCGCATGCGCACCGCGTATTTCTACAAAAGGTCCATTATATCATCACTAGACTCGGCACCACGGGCCTCCATGGTATGGGCTGTTGCCTTTCTGCGGTGCCGCGGCTCTCCTGGGCCAATAAAAATTAGATTATTATTATCCCATGCTCCCTCCTGCGATCACGCTGCTTCGCGGTGACAGCCTGCAGCAGCTCATTACAAAAATGTTAACCCACCTAATGGACCTTTTCCACATACCACGGCATCAGGCGGTGGCTGCACGAACTAAAAATTGAGGAAGTGACCTACCTGCGCTACCAATCGATAATGGGAGCTACGCTACCAGTTTCTTCGCTCTCCGAGCAGCGGCGCGTGCCCAACGTGACTCTAAAGAGGGGGATCTGTGGCGTCCACCCAAACGTCATGTTTTTCTTTCCGTCCACTTTCTTTTTTTGTGTAACGCAATTATATGTATGCTGAAATTACGCGTTCTACTCGTTGATTCACAGCGTCCTTCCGAATTTCCTCGATTTCTGGTACCGACTTCCGCCGCTTGGCATCGGGCGCTCGCGCGTGCGCAGAACGCTTCTCGGAAAAGGTCCATTGACCCGTACACGCCGCTTCACAGCGACTTATTCTGTTACAGCTTATTACAGAAAAAAAGCTAATCTGAGCTGTCGATGAAACATTGCGTGTTGATGAACTGATTGGCACAGAAACGAAGCAATGAAACCGACTAACTTCCCGCTGTCACATACACAGAGCACGATTACTTTCACTTGAATGACGCTTCTAAACTGTGGGTGGCCGCCTGAGACAGCTTGAACTGCTTCATGTGTGAACCACACTGCAAAAACGTTGTTTAAATCGAGAGTGACAGGGGGTGGACTCCGCAATCATGGTCCTCTAGCTGCGAAAGCGAGATGTGCGAACAGCTTTCAAACTCAACCGCCTGGATGCGGATACTTTGACTCGCTTGATGCCTTCTGTGGCGACTAACTCCAAGTGTAAATAAGAATACCAATATACGAATACTGATTTCTCAGATTCAATAATTGTGCCGCGGCTGGCGCGTGGCCCAAAACCAAAATTCACTGAGGTCTTAACCGTTAATTTAAAGGCAACTTGCGATCAGCATTGGAGATACGTATAAGCACAGATATAAGCATGTCATTAAAATATCACAACCCAGCATGCGCATGTGCGTTGCTGCGGGAAGCAAACAAAGCCAACATCATGCACACAGACTCTAAAAATGGCATTGGCCAAAATTTCGTTCCGTGGCAATGAAGCCTCACGTTGAAACCGACATTTACGGAGAGTGTGACACTTTGACCGCCAATCGAAGCTGTGCACGCGCTCTCTTCAGTTCTTCTGAAATGGCACGTCTCGCAAAGAACACCTCAACAATCAATTTGCGTTCTCGAAATGTTAAATTTCGAGGCTCCTTTCTTCCTTTCCTTCATCGTCGTCTTTCTCGCTAGTCTCAAGGTTATAGTTCATCACGTTTAATCATCACCAGCTCGTTTGCGCCCCAACATTCTGTTAAATAATGTTTATTTCTATATATGTGCCATGCTCTTGTGTTTCAAGTTTTTGTACATTAACCGGGAAAAACGCCGGGGAGAAGTTTCAGTGGTCCCACTTCCAGGGCAAAGTTCTTGTCTTTGATATCGCTCCGGCGTCTCGTGAACCTCAGGCGTGCACTCGCCACCAAAGCATGCTGGAAGGCAATTGCGAGTCATACTATACTCTGTTTCACCTTACGTCCGGGTGCAGCGGATACAAGCCATTGGAGACAATCCAAGGCCGTGTGAGCGCAAAGTGACCTTGGAGAAGGGGCACAGCAACGCGCAGAAAGCGTACCACGGACTACATCCACAGAGCGGGATTGGCTAGGACAGCTCGTAGCATCTGCTTCATCCAGACGTAAGGTGAAACGGAATATTCGCGACTCCAGCAAAACGGACGCCACCAAGCGGGAAAACTGGGAACTAGCCGGAACAGGTCGTTTTGCGTCCCTCCGCATCTCTGGCGGCTTTCGCGGATACGTGTTGTCGGCGCGGTGGTGAACAATGTAATTTGACGAAGGTCCGAAAATTTCTTAAGTTTGCCCGAGTGTTCATTAGTGTGGTGAAGCCTCAGTAGATTGTTTTCTTCCATCACGTGTTTGAAAGCCCCTTTTACTCCACAACACACGGTCGCATGCTTTCGATTTGTTGGATGGGTAGGAATCACGGAAAAAAAGTTTTGATTTCTTGTCTGTCTCGAATCACATTCAAAGTGACGACTACTTGGTAACTGATAAGTGGTTTCTTTATAAGAATGTAGAACAGTGGACTGAAGACGACAGACGAGGTGTTTCTCTGGAGGGAACACCAATGTTTCAGTCAAGTGAATGGGAAGGTTCGATAGCTGCTTTTTTTGAGTTTGGTTGTGTTCGATTAGTTTCAAGATTGAGCCCCCCACGCCGGTCGGTGCGTTCACTATTCATCTTGGCTGCTTTTCGCCGAAAAAGCCTCTGGACCACACCGAAAAAGTTGGGCTGATTTTGAAATTACTTGATTCCGGAAAACCTGCTCGCTGCATACGATTAATGGGGAAATTGGCTGCTTTGAAAAGGTGGGGGACACGTCTCGCAAAGTTAGAAGCTGTCACGGCATGATGATTAATCGCACCTCCAATATTCATATTATACCCCCGTCGAAGCCAGCAGCAATATACGTCTACATTGCTCAGGTTGACCGGCCACAGAAAATACTAATTTTCTCCGTTCAGGATTCGAAGTCAAGTTCAATGCAGAGAGGTTCTGCGTGAATCTCCGATAAAGACTCTCTTCAGTTTGTCCGCATTAGTCTCCGTGCTACCGGCTAGAGCCATTTGGCTGAGTTTAAGTAGTATCTCTCTGTCAAATATACTTTTATTCAGCAGTTCACTTAATAACTAGTCAACTAAGCTTATATTTCAACCCGAATACACTAATATCGCTTTAGTGGGACATGGTACGTAATATAACACATAACCCGTATATTCGTCAAAATGACTTCTCGATTGCTACTAAAACCTGAATTGAAATACGAGTATCAGCTGCTTAGTGGGGCTCCAGCGGGTTAACATGCTCCTTGGCTCAAGTAGCGCTTGCTTAATTTTCGTAATTTTCCTGCAGCCTGTGTTGTTGACCGAGCAGACGACTGGAGCTGTAAACGCGGATACGCACAAAAGCTCGATTTCGCGGACAGGTAAGTCGCATGGTCGAGGCATGCGAGTTAGCTGAAAATTACTCTCGGTGGAACAATTCTGTAGTCATCGCCGCTTTCCTTAGCCGATCAAAACTGATTAGTGTCTATTACCGTCTCTCTGGAGCCCATAGTTTCGGTTTTAAACGAAATCTCCGAAATGAAAGTTTGACGTGAAAACAACAAAAAACACCGGGAAAACAAATCTATGCTCTGAAAGTTTACGTGCACCGGCTACACTTAACCGTCGCATTTCAAATACCTATAAAATTGGCCATTAAACAAAAGAAAATCTGTTAAATTGAATGCGCCACCCGTTCAGGTGGCCCGGCCGAGCAGACGTGACCTGGACCCAGCCGCCATGTTTGTTTGGTGGTGGTGCTCCCTATAGACCAACACGCGGCCCTGACGTCACGCAGCTGCGGTGGCGCTGTCGACGGCACTGCGCATGCGCAGACGCTCAACTTCCCGCGAATTCGGTTTCTGCGCACGCGCAGTGCCCACACCCGGTGTGGGCAAACGCGGGCTTGTTTGTAAACAGCGTGTCGGTCTATAGGTCGCTGGAGTCGCGAATAGAGGCCGGCCATCCGACATCCATTCTCATCCTGTCAATGACTCTGTTTTCATTTTTAGGGCTTTATTTTCTCAGCTGTGTTGTTGTGTAGGAGCAGATGGCCCATTTAGGTAACAAGAGAAATGTGGCACTTCCTTCAGTCGCAAGGAAATACGCTGCAATCTTTCGGCACATATCCAGGCCAAGCCATTGAATAGATTCATACAAAAAATGAAACAAGCTTCAGGCAACAACTGCAGCAATCAGATATTACTTTAGAGGTCCAAGAACGGACTGCGAGTAGAGTTGAAAATGCCACAGCAGACGGAATTACAAATAAAGGCAAGCAACAAGACACGAGAGACACGGGAGGGCAACGGGTGCAGAATGCAAATTCCCGATAAGACAAATTTGGGGGCCCTGAAAAGGACCATTTTGTTGTGTGACTTCTTCACATCTGGAAATGACGTGAACATCAGGCAGAGGCATCAGGCATCATCTGGCATAGGCACCACATGAAAGATGCCGTGGCCTGCAAAAATGTCAGAGGTGAGCCAGTTTTCTCGATGATAACTCCAGTCACAGCCGATGATGCTCCCAAGTCGCCTGACACAGACACTGCACAGAAGATGTCGCAACCTGCGCTAAAGCGAGCAGTGAGCCAGTTCGTCTCGAAAAACTTCAACCGCAGCAGCCAATGGTCCCGAGTCGCCCAACACTGACACCACACAGAAGACGTCGCAACCTGTGCTAAAGCGAGCAGTGAGCCAGTTCGTCTCAAAAAACTTCAACCGCAGCAGCCAATGGTCCCGAGACGCCTGACACAGACACCGCACAGAAGACGTCGCAACCTGTGCTAAAGCGAGCAGTGAGCCAGTTCGTCTCAAAAAACTTCAACCGCAGCAGCCAATGGTCCCGAGTCGCCCAACACAGACACCACACAGAAGACGTCGCAACCTGCGCTAAAGCGAGCAGTGAGCCAGTTCGTCTCAAAAAACTTCAACCGCAGCAGCCAATGGTCCCGAGACGCCTGACACAGACACCACACAGAAGACGTCGCAACCTGTGCTAAAGCGAGCAGTGAGCCAGTTCGTCTCAAAAAACTTCAACCGCAGCAGCCAATGGTCCCGAGTCGCCCAACACAGACACCAGCACAGAAGACGTCGCAACCTGTGCTAAAGCGAGCAGTGAGCCAGTTCGTCTCAAAAAACTTCAACCGCAGCAGCCAATGGTCCCGAGTCGCCCAACACAGACACCGCACAGAAGACGTCGCAACCTGTGCTAAAGCAAGCAGTGAGCCAGTTCGTCTCAAAAAACTTCAACCGCAGCAGCCAATGGTCCCGAGTCGCCCAACACAGACACCACACAGAAGACGTCGCAACCTGTGCTAAAGCGAGCAGTGAGCCAGTTCGTCTCAAAAAACTTCAACCGCAGCAGCCAATGGTCCCGAGTCGCCCAACACAGACACCGCACAGAAGACGTCGCAACCTGTGCTAAAGCAAGCAGTGAGCCAGTTCGTCTCAAAAAACTTCAACCGCAGCAGCCAATGGTCCCGAGTCGCCCAACACAGACACCACACAGAAGACGTCGCAACCTGTGCTAAAGCAAGCAGTGAGCCAGTTCGTCTCAAAAAACTTCAACCGCAGCAGCCAATGGTCCCGAGTACGCCCGACACAGACACCGCACAGAAGACGTCGCAACCTGTGCTAAAGCGAGCAGTGAGCCAGTTCGTCTCAAAAAACTTCAACCGCAGCAGCCAATGGTCCCGAGACGCCCGACACAGACACCGCACAGAAGACGTCGCAACCTGTGCTAAAGCGAGCAGTGAGCCAGTTCGTCTCAAAAAACTTCAACCGCAGCAGCCAATGGTCCCGAGTCGCCCAACACAGACACCGCACAGAAGACGTCGCAACCTGTGCTAAAGCGAGCAGTGAGCCAGTTCGTCTCAAAAAACTTCAACCGCAGCAGCCAATGGTCCCGAGTCGCCCAACACAGACACCGCACAGAAGACGTCGCAACCTGTGCTAAAGCAAGCAGTGAGCCAGTTCGTCTCAAAAAACTTCAACCGCAGCAGCCAATGGTCCCGAGACGCCTGACACAGACACCGCACAGAAGACGTCGCAACCTGTGCTAAAGCAAGCAGTGAGCCAGTTCGTCTCAAAAAACTTCAACCGCAGCAGCCAATGGTCCCGAGACGCCCGACACAGACACCGCACAGAAGACGTCGCAACCTGTGCTAAAGCGAGCAGTGAGCCAGTTCGTCTCAAAAAACTTCAACCGCAGCAGCCAATGGTCCCGAGTCGCCCAACACAGACACCGCACAGAAGACGTCGCAACCTGTGCTAAAGCGAGCAGTGAGCCAGTTCGTCTCAAAAAACTTCAACCGCAGCAGCCAATGGTCCCGAGTCGCCGACACAGACACCGCACAGAAGACGTCGCAACCTGTGCTAAAGCGAGCAGTGAGCCAGTTCGTCTCAAAAAACTTCAACCGCAGCAGCCAATGGTCCCGAGACGCCTGACACAGACACCGCACAGAAGACGTCGCAACCTGTGCTAAAGCGAGCAGTGAGCCAGTTCGTCTCAAAAAACTTCAACCGCAGCAGCCAATGGTCCCGAGACGCCTGACACAGACACCGCACAGAAGACGTCGCAACCTGTGCTAAAGCGAGCAGTGAGCCAGTTCGTCTCAAAAAACTTCAACCGCAGCAGCCAATGGTCCCGAGTCGCCCAACACAGACACCACACAGAAGACGTCGCAACCTGTGCTAAAGCGAGCAGTGAGCCAGTTCGTCTCAAAAAACTTCAACCGCAGCAGCCAATGGTCCCGAGACGCCTGACACAGACACCGCACAGAAGACGTCGCAACCTGTGCTAAAGCAAGCAGTGAGCCAGTTCGTCTCAAAAAACTTCAACCGCAGCAGCCAATGGTCCCGAGTCGCCCAACACAGACACCGCACAGAAGACGTCGCAACCTGTGCTAAAGCGAGCAGTGAGCCAGTTCGTCTCAAAAAACTTCAACCCGCAGCAGCCAATGGTCCCGAGTCGCCCTGACACAGACACCACACAGAAGACGTCGCAACCTGTGCTAAAGCGAGCAGTGAGCCAGTTCGTCTCAAAAAACTTCAACCGCAAAAGCCAATGGTCCCGAGTCGCCAACACAGACACCGCACAGAAGACGTCGCAACCTGTGCTAAAGCAAGCAGTGAGCCAGTTCGTCTCAAAAAACTTCAACCGCAGCAGCCAATGGTCCCGAGTCGCCCAACACAGACACCGCACAGAAGACGTCGCAACCTGTGCTAAAGCAAGCAGTGAGCCAGTTCGTCTCAAAAAACTTCAACCGCAGCAGCCAATGGTCCCGAGACGCCTGACACAGACACCGCACAGAAGACGTCGCAACCTGTGCTAAAGCGAGCAGTGAGCCAGTTCGTCTCAAAAAACTTCAACCGCAGCAGCCAATGGTCCCGAGTAGCCCTACACAGACACCGCACAGAAGACGTCGCAACCTGTGCTAAAGCGAGCAGTGAGCCAGTTCGTCTCAAAAAACTTCAACCGCAGCAGCCAATGGTCCCGAGTCGCCTGACACAGACACCGCACAGAAGACGTCGCAACCTGTGCTAAAGCGAGCAGTGAGCCAGTTCGTCTCAAAAAACTTCAACCTTAGCAGCCAATGGTCCCGAGTCGCCCAACACAGACACCGCACAGAAGACGTTGCAACCTGTGCTAAAGCGAGCGGTGAGCTAGTTCGTCTCGAAAAACTTCAACCGCAGCAGCCAATGGTTCCAAGACGCCTGACACAGACACCGCACAGAAGACGTCGCGACCTGTGCTAAAGCAAGCAGTGAGCCAGTTCGTCTCAAAAAACTTCAACCGCAATGGTCCCAGACGCCTGACACAGACACCGCACAGAAGACGTCGCAACCTGTGCTAAAGCGAGCAGTGAGCCAGTTCGTCTCCAAAAACTTAAACCGCAACCGCAATGGTGCCAAGACGCCTGACACAGACACCGCACAGAAGACGTCTCAACCTGCGCTAAAGCGAGCCAGTTCGTCTTGCTGACAAACTTCAGCAGGCCGATGATGCTATCAAGTTGTCCGACATTCAGTGCAGGTGCAGAAGTGGCAGCACAACGTGTCCTTTCTTGTAGCCAATTTTCACGCACTGAACTGCATGCTTCAGGTCAGCAAGGGGCCAGGTTTTAGTTGCATGTCCAAAAGAGTCACACCGCCAGATGCCTAGCTCGGACGACTTGAGGGGCACCTTGAAGAAATCTCTTGCATTCGGCAAGATGCATCCTTTGAAGCAGTCGCCCAAAATTTCCAGGACGATGATTGGAGAGTTCATGAGCATGAAGCAGTCCCCTGGCTTGACAGGATGCTGCACACTTTTGACCTGGATACGAGAAGAGTGCCGCATTTCAGACACCCTCCTGCTCAGCTGCGAAAGTGGCTTGTTCGAGGATCGGAGCTTCTTTTTTATCTTTCCTAAGTAGCTCTCGAACGGGAAGGCGCTGAAGCCGTCGAGAGGCCCGTGGTCGAGGCACTGCTCAGCAAGGTGGCAGAGGGAATGCACATTGTACACCACCTGCTTTGCCCCATACAGTCCTCCGAACTCTTGCACAAAATACCTGAGAAGGTTTCGTGCAAACTGGTTGAGTACCACGTGGTGCTCTGGTGACACGAGCACTCTTATTGCCACATGAAAAGCCAAAAAGTGTGCATAGTGCTCATCAGTGAGGAGATGTTTGAGGACCACTGGCCCGACATAAAGAAGAAAGGTGCGGAACTCGGTGGCCTTCCACCGGTCAAGCTCTTCTGTCCCCCTTGGTCTTCGCTGGAAGTGGCTTGGAAATGACTGGGCTGACTTCCGCAGGTCTTCATTGAGGCGGCTCCGTTGGTCTCTGCTCAGTCTTTTGCCATGGCCCAGACTGACCCAATTTCGAAGCAGTCGCTTCATGACACCCAGGCAGACGAGGTGCATGTATTCGGTCGGAAACAATGCAATCATGTCCACGTCAAGCGACGTGAAGGGGGACACACCAGTATGATGGCGAGGATCATCCTGTGACAGAAAGGAGTCATCTGTGCGCTCGGCTGCGTGCAGGTCTGGAAATACCTGTCTGCCTTCAATGCGTTGCCCCTTCTGGTTGCAACGTTCACAGGCATGGTAGCCGGTGTGCCCGATTGTAGCCTTCACATAGCTTCTTGCAGGGGCATCGCAGATCATTGCAGTTTGCCTCACATCCACATGGACACCCTTGTGCACCATCCCACTGCAGGTCAGCTCGACGACCTCCTCCAAGAAAGGATTCAGGTACTCCTGAAGGTTTGGCGGCTTTCCTGCACCACAGTAGACGCTGACCATAAACGGAACTGATGCTTCAATATTGGTGATTCGGCACAGTATGGGCCAAAAACCGATCTGGCTGCTCTTGAACAAAGGGAGACCATCAATGTTTCCCTGCAGCTTTAGCTCCCGCGGAACAGGACCGGGCCCCAACGCTTGGCGGATGCCTTCAGCAAGTCCAAAGTGCACAAATGAACCGCTGGAGTCCAGTTGAGCCTTGCGTTCGGTCTGCATGAGGGTTCTTGCGTCTTTTGGAAGGTCAGAGATGCCTCTGCGCCGGCAGAAATTCAGCACGTCGTTCACGCTTGCGCGTGTCAGGTTATGCTTCTCGGCGATGTGGGCGAATTCTTCGCGTGCCGAAAGGGAGTGTTCGGGAGGAGCACAAGACGAGGCTTCAGCGAGACTGGACTCTCCTCCCACCTGCGCAGGGTCTACGCTGGGCTCAGCTGAGGAGTCGGAGGCCACGGGGTCACCGCTAGACCGCTGCACAGCACTGTCATCACTTGAGCTGCTCTCCGAAGTGTGCTCCTCGTCACCTCGACCAGCCTGCCTAGGTAGCCGCTCTTCGTCGCGATCAGCACTGAACGACTCTTGCCTGCTGCCATCAGCGCAAGCGTCGTCTGGAAATGCTTCTCCTCGACGTTCGACACTGAACGAGTTTTGCCTGCTGCCACCAGCCCAAGCGTCGTCTGCAAATGCTTCCCCTCGACGTTCGACACTGAACGGCTCTTGCCTGCCGCCACCAGCGCAAGTGTCGTCTGAAAATGCTTCCCCTCGACGTCTCTTGGTGTTTGGGGGCTTCGGCGGGTCAAACGGAGGAGGCACGGTCGTTTGCCGTGAGCAGCCGAGCTCGGCCAGGATCTCGTCCTAATCCTTCTTCACGACACGGTACTTAGACCATTTGGAGCTCATATCTGAACGAATTGAGCTGCCAACGCGCTGTCTACTGTGGATAGCTTTTTACACATGGTAAAAACAATACTTGATTGTGGATTGGAGTCGGATGCGTACTTAGAGGTCTAGCCATTTTGTAGAAAGATAGCGAAATTAAAACGAAACCTCGTTGGGGATCTTAATTGTTGGTTGGATCGTGGGTTCTCTAGTTGGAAAAAAGCGTCTGGTCGAAGGATGTGCGAAAAATCACACGAAAAACAATCCCAAAATTGGACAGAATACCAAAACATTTTACGCCATTGTTTTATAGAGGTTTAGTATCGGTCTTTATATTTGATTCATAAAAACAAAACTTTTCACACACGCTCGTATATATGCTACAAATATTTTTCCGTTCGTATTATATTTATTTTACTAAACGTAACATTATTTGCACTATACAATTACTTCAATTTTGCAGATGTTCAAAGATTCCGGACTGTGGCGTGGCTGACCGGCCAACTAGCATCATTTTATTCCAGTGTTCAAAAGGCCAATATTGCCCATTTTTTGCCGGTGTTTGTCTAATATTCGCAAGTCAATGCAAATGACAGGCCATTATTATCCGTTGTATGCCAGTGTTCATTCAATATTCGCAAGCCAACGGAACTGAGAGGCCAATGTTGTTCATTTCATGCCAGCGTTCATCCAATATTCGCAAGCCAATGGAACTGACAGGCCAATATTGTCCATTTTATGCCAATGTACTTCCAATATTTGTTGGTCAGTAGATAAGCTGGGCCAATATTGAAGACTCCATATAATGGCATCAGTGTTGCGGAGTTGCCACTCCGGAGTTGGAATGATTCCGGAATCATTCCGCATTTTCGCGACCCCGGAATGGAATGGGAATGGAATGGCGGTAACGTTGAGGGGAATGAAATGGGAATGGAATTAAATGCTTTTTGCCCGGAATGGAATGGGAATGGAATGGGCCAGGTACTTTATTTTTTTTTTTTTTAGGTTTATAGTTAGCTAATCCGAGTCATTCAGCGAGTCAGTTGCTCAGAAATAAAATGAGCGGAAACTGCTAGCCCGCGTGAAGCCCTAAGAGGCTTATGCGCAAAAAAAAAAATGCGATACAAAAAACAAGCGCTAAAGCAAAGAGCAGAGGGCCAGGGGGTTAGGGGGGGGGGGGGGGGCGTTGGCGCCTTTCCCGGACGCGCAGACGACGGGCTTCACTAGTGTTACATGAGAGCGAAGCAAGAAACCAAGTACCAAGCAAAAGGAACGAAGAAAACGGCCCCTCATCGTGTCTTTTTCTTTTTTTGCGACCGCATGTAGAATGCACGCGCGCAGATTGAGATCATCGGAGACGACGGTGGTGGCAGAGCTCTGATAACTCGTTGACTCGAGCGCCGCCGAAAAGTGATCAGTTATTGTTTTCTTATAGTTCGAGGAGCGTTGTTTAGCAGGCGGCCAACCCTGCTGCCTTCCACGTTCATTCGCGCGCACTCCTTTGAAGTGCGAGAAGCGATATTCACTTCTCTCTGCTCCTCTTGCGCTTTGCTCCGACGCTTGTTTTTTTTTTATACTGCTTTTTTACGTGTAAGTCCGCCTTTTATTTGGTCTTTGTTCCGATGCCTGTTTTCTGTGTTATATGTTTTACATTCAGGTGGGTTAGGGTTACAAGCAAGCTAGCGGATTCCCGCTCATTTCCTTTGACTTTAGTCTCTGCGTACTTCGTTTCACCTTGCGATGGACCGCTGCAGACGCTACGAGTCACCCCAGGCAATCCAGCACCGTGAGCGGGACTACAGGGTCACGCGACACTCAGAAGGCACTGGATTGGTTTCGATGGCTCTCGTCCTGTCTGTTGCGGTCCATCGTAAGATGAAGTAGACAATCGTCACCGCTCTTGTCGCATGACCGAACTGACTACACCTGCAAACCAGGAAGACATTCCCATGCTAGCTGCTACTGAGGGCGCCGTTTTTGCACTATTTTTAATATTTCACAACCTCCAAGTTGAACTCTCTCTCTCTCTCGCTCAAAAAAAAGAGACATAAAACATTTTGTGAAACTGCGTTCCCGTGCCCAGTTTGAGATATATATGTTCGATTGGAATTCGAAGTTTGCAAGGCTTACCAAATGTGTTGGTCCTTACGGTATCATCCGCTACATACAACGAAACGCCGGCAACTGAGAGCTCGCGGAGTGCATCTTGAATGACCTTGCAAGTAAATACCTTTGAAACTCACGCAGAAAAATGTATTGGCTGACATCCGAATAATGAGCAAGATGATCAACAAATGACAGGTAATAAACCGATAACGTTCGTATAATGAACGAACCACAATGAACAAACATATATTTGAGCCCAGCAGACGTTCTATTGATCGCCTGAAAAACACATAAAGAATTGAATTAAATATGATAAGAAATATTGAGGTTCGTAAAGCAAGGTTGAACTTATGCGTTCTAAAACAGGTTTCGTCACATGGTCTATAGACTGTATACGGTCCCTCGTGCTGCGCCGTAGAAGGTGCACTTTGTCAGAGAATCTGTTCTTGCCGCTGTGCATGGAGCCGCTTCCAGCAGCGTACTATACTGTGTTGCTGTGCATGTATTTGAAGAATACAGTATTATAGCTTATTTCTGCGCCACGCACGAACTGGATATTTTTATGGTTCTATCAAACAAACACGCTGTCCGCGCATGTCCTAAAAGAAAAATGCAAAAAAGGTTTGCAAAAAAAGGAAAATGAGTGGATTTAAATTTTGCTGTTGTTGCGAGCCACGTGGTCGCGAGTCTGATTTCTTAAACAAGCATCGACATATCAAGGGGCTTTCTCGATGTTTGCAGTACAATGTAAACGAACACTTTGTGGCACCAGCGCTCCGCTTAGTAAAGTCAGTGCTTTTAAAGGCACTTAGCTGCTTCTTTTTTTCTTTTTTTTTGCAGATGGTTATGGGTTTCATAATGTCAGCATTATGCTGCTTATGCCGGCAACACAATGTAGCTGTCAAGTGCCAATTTTTTACGTTTAGGAATTAGAGGAATGGAATGGAACCATTCAGTCATTCCAGGAGTGTGAATGGGCCCAGTGTTCTCATTCCTAGGTGTTGAAAGGAATTGAATTATCGAAAACTCTAATTCCCCGGAATGGAATTGGAATGGAATGGGGGTGCCCATTCCGCAACACTGAATGGCATAGCCAATATTGGAAACAGATTGGCTAAAGTGGACCATCATTGGACTTTTCTTTGCCAGTACTCTTCCAATATTGGCCTACCACCGCGTGCTGCCTGGGGTGTTTCAGTGGGTGCGGCACAAGGACCACATTGTTCGGGTGCCACCAGAAGAGGACATCTCCACGCCACTGGGACCTTTCCCGGAATCCGCGGTACCAGAGGCCTGCCAGACTCCAGCACCGCAAGAAGTGGCTCCTGCTCGACCACCGCCAGCGGAACCAGCTCAGCAAGATGAGCGGCGATACCCTCCTTGCCAACGAAGACCACCGGACCGCTACGCGCCCTAGCCTATTGCTGAGCGTAGAAGAAACTTATTTAGGCCCAATGAGTGTTATGTTGTATTACGCGCGTTTCAGCACGTTTGAAGCGCCCTATTTTTCTTTTGATCGCTCCTCCGCCTACCCTTTCTTCTCCTGATAACATGCTATAAGTTACGCATGCCTGCCCGGCCGCGCTCTCTTCTGGCTCGCTCCGTCATGGAATAAAGTCATTCCACCTCGCCACTCGCCGAGCAGCTCTCGTCAATCCTGTTCGTCCACACGCCCGAACACTACAATTTTGACCTAATACATACGTTTGCACTCGTAAAACCGAATTCTGTTGCACTGAACACAGTTTAATTTTGAAGTGTGTAAAAGGGTGTGCAAAAGCAGTGCCAAGACAAAGTGAGTCGACATTTTTGTTTTAGGTCCGATCTTGGAACATTATTTGCTCTACCAATGCCTTCTACTTGGAGATACATTCTTTAGGGGGGGATGGTAGGTAAAATCTAGCAAAAAAGATAATTTTAATATTTTATCTAGAAAAATAGCAGGTTTATTTTAGCACCTCTTCTCCAAAAATCATATTCAAGTAAGCGCTAGAAGTCACTTAAAAAGTGTGCATACTACACCTATCTGTCTTTCAAAATGTGCATGACTTTGCTGAGACGATGTTTGAATCACTTTTTTTTTTACTTCCAAAACGTAAAAAAGCAACACATTTTTTTGTAACATTGATAAACATATTATGTAAACCATTTTGGCTATTCATGGATGTGTCATGAACGTTTCATGGACGCACGCAGAGTGCTGAATCACTAAACAACTTGATCTGATGTAGGTGTTCAAAAATCATATTTGTTGGAATGTCCACACTGAAGGCTGCTGTCCACGACGCAATTGTGTTCTACAATAGCGGCATGGAAGCAAGTAAAAAAGGGATCGATGCCCCTAGTGTAAGAACAGGTGCCTTTGTGACGCGACCCTGAACCGCATGAAAATTATCCGAATCACAAAAGTAGACTTTTTAACCTTGCGGAAAGCAAGAGAGAAATTGAGGCGAGCGCCATGACAGGCTTTACAGGGCAGTGCAAAGGAAATGACGCTAAAGACTACGCACCAGGCGCGTTTTAGGTCACTAGACGTGCTGCCAAACTTCCCATTGCGATTTCTCGAATACTCTCTTTTTGTACCTGTAACCCTAAAAAAAAGAACAGTTCAAAAGTAAACCAGAATGAATCCGGAATTTCAGTCCGTCATATGCGCCCATAAGCAAACCCGATTTCTGGAAACCGTAAAATGTACTGGAAATAATAACCAGTCCGGAAACCCAACCGTAATTGGTCGAAGCAAGCTGAACCGTATCTGGACAATCCGTTGAGCTTCACCGGAGTGAGTCTAACCGTATATTAAACCGTATTAGGCAACACCATAAGTAATAGAAATAGTTTAATAGAGTTACATATCTACTCTGTTTCACCTTCCGATGTACTGCAGCTACTGCTACAAGCCATCCCGAGGAAATCCAGTGCTGAAAGCATGTCACCTGACTTTCCGGTAGGGCACAGCTGCGCGGGGTGTGGCCAGTTATGTGACACGCTCGCCTTGCTTGTTTTTTTTAAAAGAGCTCGTAGCATCTGCTGCACTGAATAAGAAGGTGAAAAAGAGATACCCACAAGAAAAACCCTTCAACCCGTCAAACCCTTAAGCCCAAACCCCTTAGCCCATCAACCCATTAGATGCCCAAATGATTGTGAACCATAGACAAAATGCAGTTAAAAACGTTATTGGGAATTTATTGTGGACATTTACTATTACAGGCATATTATAACTCGAAAACACGATAAAAACCAGCGTTTGTTTAAACCCGGGCGCAAGCAGCTGTAGACGAAAGAGATCATATCAAAAAGGGACAACTGACTTCTTTATCACAAAGAAAAATATATTTCAAAGTACTCACAATGCCGCTCGGTAAATTCCAAATGTACGGTAGTTCAGCTAATAAAACCGAGCAGGTGCACCTCACGGACACAAACAAAGTCTCAGTAAGCACGTTTAGCGAAAACCATGAATTCGCAAGCAGCACCCGCCACCGTTGAGAAATCCTGAGCAGAGTCAAGGTTTCGTTCATGATGCCAATGCGGCGGCGTCTTCGGCGTATTTTTCGCTCGCTGGATACTTCTGAAGCCGGACGGACGAAGAGATATCGATCCGTCTTAACAAAACCCAGCACTTTTATTCTAAACTACACACACTGGTTCCAAACCGACCTGCCACTTCCTGATGTGCCACTTTCTCATACTCCGCTCGCTTGCATTCCAGCTTTCTTTCTGGTCGAGTCTCCACTTTCCCAGCTTTTGATCTTCGCGGCTGCATCCCACCGCTGTGGGTACGAAGTTCACAGCTCGCCCCCCCCCCTCCCCCCCGCGCGATCGTCACCGCCGAGGCAAGCTGCGGTGTAAGGTTCAGCTCGATCCTCGCGTGCATCCTCTCCAAAGAGGGAATCTGATGCCGTTCTCGTGAAAGTTCGAACATAAACAAGAAGACTGCAGGGGAGCTATCAAAGATACTGAAATGACATGTTCCGATTGTGCCTACATCTATCTGTGGCATCGAGTTAGTTTTTGTTTTTGTTTGTTTTATGTGATGAAAATTATATAAAAAGGTTATTGACAGTTATCAAAAAATTATTTTAAAAAATAATTGAAAAACAACAAAATGCAGTTTAAGCATAATATTGAACAAGTATTGCAGAGTGCATGAAAAAACCTAGATGGAATTAGATGGCAATGACTTGCACGAAAATCGCTGTGATGTCACCTTTTTGGCGCCGCGTATCAGCTCGTCTTCTGCGCTCTGAGCTCTGATCGTCGCAGCCCATACGGGATCAAGATGGATTGTTTGCAACTTGATGTTTCAACCATAGGCGTTAAAGTCTTCGGCATCAGACGGCTGATCCGATTTTCTTTTGAACAAAATAAGGCAAAGTATAGTTTGTGCAAAGCAGATATTTTCAGTCTAGACTTGGTCCAATTCGCCTTTAACCGAATTTGGCGAGAAATGGTTTGTTGGAACCGCATATTGTTTGTCTGGAATTCGTTCAATTGTACTTTTAACCGTATTCCAAAAATCACGGTTTGTGCGAACCGGAGTTTCTCTGTCTGGAATTCCTCCAATTTGACTTTGAATCGGATTCGAAAATTCACGGTTTGTGCGAACCGGAAGCCGCCTCTCTGGTCTGACCCCGGTTTGATTTTAGTCCGGATTTCACTTTCCGGACTTATTTCAAACCGATATTTTTGCTAAGGAATTAACATTGTCTCCCAAGGTAGTGGAACTGTCAAAAAGAGTTTTTGGACAGTTATTACTACATGCCGACTTTAGTTACTAAGCTCATAAATGGTATATGATTGAAATTTTTGTTTTATATATTTCTTTTTACAACCATAACAATTAAATTACAGTATTTTGAAAGAATGAGACATGCGATTAATATTCTTTTTGTTCGGAACGAAGTCACTCTGTGAGAAAAAACAAGGAACGGTTTCATGGCTCTAGTTAAATTTAGCATTTCATTAATGTTCCTTAAAGAATACTGAACCGCAATTTGGATTTCGCAATATAAGGCAGCGAAAGCGTTGAACAGGACGCTACATGCTCAAAAACCCCAGTCATTCATTGATATCTCAAAAGGATGGCCGCCTTTAAGGAAAAGAAGGGCACGATGAAGCAAGGCCTCTGACGTCATGATCCTCCTGGAAAAGTTGAGGATGAGGGGAAGTCGCTTCTCTCCTCCTCGCTTCGGTTCACCAGCTCGACGAGACGAAGCAGTGTTGTACGGAACGGCGTTCCAAGGAACGGCGTTCCTGGAACGCGTTCCTTTTAGGAGGAACGAAGGAACGCCGCCGTTCCGTTTTGCATCGCTGGAACTGGAACGAGAACGCGTTACATTTTTACTGGAACGGAAAGAGTAACGGCGTTCCTTTTTTTTTCGTCCAGTGGTGTAATTTTTATTTTATTTCGAACAGGGAAATTTTGAAAGTACAAAAACAATATCTTCACGAGGTGCAGGATCTCGTTAACTTTTTCGCTACTAATCTTATGGATTATTTTGTGTGGTACCCGCTTGCTAATAGTTTCTGGTGCAGGAGAGCTGGTGGACACTGATTCTTTTTTTAGTGCCCGAAACAGCGGTGCAAAAAGCAAGGCTTTTAGTCGTAAGAGAAGGCAAAGAAAGAGGGTTGTTTCAAACTCACCGACATTCTTTGGTTCCACGAATCCTCATACACCCAGAAATCTAAGGCCGACTACAGCCACTTGTGAACTTCCATAACGAGACCTACAGTTACAACAAGATCGCAGACTGCCAGACATCGAACGCACCCTTGTATCCCGAACATTGTTCACTTAAAAGATAAAAAAAAAATAACCTTTATTTCTTTTCTTGTCCCCCACCTTCAAAATGAACAACGAAGCCAACCTTACAAAAAGTATTTGTAGCTTTTAAGACTGACCTTCCAAAAGCCTTACCCTCTCCTCGACTTGCTCGTCTTGCGGACAACAACATCGAGAAGCAACTGTTGTTAAGTTCGAACAAGGGACTTTGTTCAATTGAAACGTGTGAGGTTGTTGTAAAACGCTCGTACAATGTTGGGTAAAAGCACATTCGGCTCGTCTGAATCGTCCACTACAAACATGAATATGGTTAAAAGCTGAGATTTTTAACGTGAATATATCAACAAATGAAACCCCTGCTTCCGCTTGTTTTCTTTTCCTGTTGCCCTTCCATAACGACATACAAACTCATATGTTGACTACTAATGGGATAGATAAAAAAAATCTGCTTGATTTAACTAAATATAGTAATTAGCAAAATACAAATGTAACGTATATGTAACGATACGTTCCATTTTTTAACTGTAACGGGAACGAGTTCCTTTTTCACAGATGTAACTTGTAACGGGAACGCGTTCCAAAAATCAGAAGGAACGAGGAACGAGCTTTCGTTCCTTTTTTTGAGGAACGTGTACAACACTGAGACGAAGCCAGGAGGAGAAGGAATGATAACCGTGATGTTACACGTCTCGTCGGCTTCGTCGGCCGTGTTCAGTCGCGCATCTCTTTTCCAAAAATACGGCCATCCGTTAGGAATATCGCTATATGAGTGGTGTTTGGGGATTCTGCAGTGTCCTGTCTATCGCTCCAGCTTTGGTTTGTGAGCTCGAAATTTTGTTTCAGTATTTCTTTAAGCAAAGTAAAACGTTATATATATGTTCTTTAGTAATTGACACTTGCTTAAATGGTTTTTGAATGAAACTTTGTAAGCGGCGAGATGAAACATGACACAAAGCCTGAAAAGTCTTAAGTTGATCGCATAAACTGAAGTTGAGATAATGTCAAATTTATTTGAGTCAAATGTCTGCCTACCATTCCCCTTAAATGTAGATACAGTATGTATGACACAATATATTGACAAGAACAGAGCAACATACCTGTAACCTTCGTGATTCTGGAGGTGGCCAGCTGTTAATGGGAATCACCTCGCACAACAAAGCCGCAGGAGAAACGTAACCGTTTTTTTTTCGAAACCTTCGGTCAGCTAAGGCTGATTTGTCACAAAGATGGTCAATGTGAGGTAACTAACAGCGCATCTGATTGGACCGCGTGGTCTAATAAAATTTGTGGGACTTGGGATTGACCACAGTGAACTGCGTGCGAGTTCAAATTAACTATCCACTTCTGTGTTGTCCAGATCATCATATGTGTCAGATCACCAAATGAAACTCTTCCAGATATCCTAGGCGCGGAGGGTCTTTAGGGTATGTCTTGTGTCAATGAGACTCGTCCTAAGATTTTGGCAAAGAAGGTCGTTATAGCACAGCTCTAGTGTACTCGACTATGATAAGTGTTTTGGGCGTTTGAGTTTAAATGAAGTCGATGTCTACAAATTCAATGAGGTCAAGGGCGGTCGAAGCGACTTCTAAAAACAGTCTGCTCCAGGCTATAAGTTCTGCTGGAACCGTGAAGCTACTGTTGAGCTGTGGGTGCCACAATGTAGAGACCTATTTGTGTAGGTGTGTATTGTGTACAGAGACTTGAGTGATATAACTTGCTCCGCTATTTGTCGGCGGAGTAGGACATACGGTAGAGCTGTCTTCCGGTGCACACCCGGGATGTACACATATTTGACTATGTGCGGGTCACAACAAGGTATTTACCCTGAACAGCGCGGCAGGTGGTTGAGGTTTAGGGAAGGTTCCAGGTGGTAGAAGGTCTGGACAAGTTGGCCACATTGGGACTTACTTTTTTTGCGATATTCGTATTAGTGACGTTCTACTCTTTATTTGATAGAGGCGTACCAGTTGTATGAAAAGTGTCAGGTTTGCTTGATTGGTAACTCAAGAGATTATCCCTTTCCAAAAGCGCATTAATTTGCTTTTTTTGTGACAACTAGTGCAGTCCGCAGTCTGCGATGATGAACACTTGCGAGCCGCAGCTTTTTCTGTATCTGAAGGTGCGCATATGGGACTACATAAAGCAAATTGAATAAGGCTTGTTGCTCCAACACATGCCTCCGGTGCTGCGAACGCTCACAACTGTTGTTGCTGCTGTGGTAATTGAATAATTTTGACATTTTCTTCGAAGATATCAGTCTAGTGTAATGCCCAGAAATTACTGTCTTACTCGACGTATAGTGAAAGCCCCCCGTTGTAGCATCATGCCCTTCACTTAGGCCGTGTAGGGTGAGGAAGAACAAAGGTAGTTTTCTTGTCGGAAGTGAAGAGCTTTATGGACGCTAGGTAACGCTGGGCAGATATGGTGGCAGATTGAATAGTCTTGGGCAGCCTATCGCGTCAAAACGGAGTAAGATATCCAGTAACCTTCATCAGAATGGCATTTCGAAGACCTGTCATTGCGACATTGAAAAGCAGCGGGATTGAGAGAGAACCCTGCGGGAGTCCTACGTGTCGTCTGTGGATGTTTCTTTTTGTTGTTGTTTTTTTTTTTTTTTTTGCGGCGGACTTGGAAGCTCGTGTTTCTGAGTAAATCAGACAGAAAACTTTGTACGGGTCCTGTGATTTCACACCCAGTGCATAATCCGCACTTTCTTGCAAAGTCCATGCACAGTGCAGAGCCTGCACATAAAACATTGCATACAGAGCACAGCTAGAGAAAAAGGTACGCTTACTTTCCATATAAAAGTGGCTGCCATAAAGAGGTTAATGTTAACATAACATGCCATTCACAGAATCGGTCATGTTTCGTAATGATAAACGATATTTAAAATAAAAATGTGTATAGACCTCACTTCCAGATAGACTGTACTGCGCAAACTTTTCACTTTTAGACGTGCGGAATACGGGTGCTGTAGTGTGTCAAATACATAGTTTAAAAGAGAGAAACAAATAGAATATAAAGTAATATTTGAAGACAGAAGAAACTTGACACACCCATTGGCGTTTGAAATAATTGAATGTGGCATTATATTAAAATATCAACATATTTCATATTCATGGGATGGCAACTCAGGTGCATACTTTTAAGACAAATAAGATCCATTTTCACGTCATCAGTTAATCACGTACATAAGACGTCCATCAATTCTCCACTTTAGGGCTGGCTTCTTAATGGCCGCCCTTTGACACTCATGTAAAATTATCGAAGACTTGGCGTATTTTCAAAAGGCGGTGATGCTGGCCGCCACAAAAAGCGTGGTCCGAGTTCTTCGTTAGGTTGTAAACAATCCATGTTATATTATGAGGAGATTGCTTCTGCTGTTTAATATTAAACGTCTCCACAATCTGAAACGAAAGAATTCAACAAGTTTCTGTGAAATTCCTAGATGTCTGACAGGAATTGTAAGCGCTCCTATTACATAAATATCTTAGACCCTCCATCGTGAATTCCTCATAAAACCGTCACCATATATTTTTATGAGGGTAGTAAGCAATGTTTAGAACTCTCAATAAGCAGACTCGAGCATTCTCAGAAAGAATGCAACAGACAGGTAACCCAGATAATAAAATCACTAATTTCTACTCACACACCGTTTAACATATCGAGGTTGTCAGCTGGGTGCAGCGCTAATTAAAATAAAAGTAAACGCCGAAATTGAAGGCAACTAGATGTATCCCCTATTTCGGGGCTTATTTTTTCTTCGAATTCGATATTTTTAGTTTTTCTTTTCTTTGTTTGTTTCCTACGAATTCGGAGATTCTCTGTGTGTGCATTCAAAATATGCGCTACCGTACTCTCCGTGACAGGGTTTGCCTATATGGGGCACTGCTTGGAACAAGCCCTTTATTGCACTCGACCTTAAATTAGTTTCGAAAATATATTACCCGATTCTGTTTACGAAAGTATTCCCTCTACGCACTACCATGAAAAAGAACTGCTATCAGAAATCAATGTGCATTGATCACAATTCACTATTGTACTGCCAACCTCTGACGCGGGGAGGCCTTTTCCCACAGGGTTCTTTTTGTACATTAAAAAGGAACCATCTGTGAGGAATTTTGTTCTTAGCAACGCTCCGTTCTGCACTAAGACGGTCAAAAACCGGTTATATTTTATGCTTTACTCGCCTTGAACTCGAGTGACTCGTCCGTCTCATAGGTGAAGATAACGTTCGGTTGTTGTATAAACTGGCAGTACTCGGAGCTATTGAACGGCCTGGGTAAAAGTTGCCCAGTGGTGCGAAACACCGAGTGGTAGCAGCCCTACAAACACAAGATGTTGAGATATTTTCAATGCGGGTAAGCAGTGGGACTCACATAGCGCATACGGGGCATATCTACAGGTTGTTTGTGTGGTATATTCAAGGACCCGAAAATGAATGAAACCAGTTATCAAAAGAGCCGGTTATCTAGCGATTAGATTAAAATGATAACTTGTATTAAAAAACCGGTCATCTAGTTATATGGAGTTACCGATGTTGCTGCGTTTTTATTCGCTCATTCAGACGACTTTTGAATATTTAAATATTTCCTGGTACCAGATGAAGTTTGACTCACGAGGGCAAAGTGGTCTGGGCAGCCCATGAACCTTAAGGTCCTACGTGGATGTGGCTTGGGCATGCCGAATTCGGGCTACCTATCCCATACCTCCCTAGGCACTACCTTGGCTCTGCGAGGGTAAAGGTAACGTAGATGCGGGAAAACTGGTAGCGCATGCCCTCTTGTGCTGGCCACCCAAGACCGCCGTGGGTTATACCACTGTTTGTAGGTGCAGTGATAGCGTTGATTTTGGCTTCACGGGAGCAATGCGGGGGATACCCAAATTGGGCTGCCGTGCTATGCCCCAGTAGGCCCCCGTTGGCTATTCAGGGCAGAGTTTGCGTAAATGTGAGATTCACGGGCGCAACGCGGTGGCATTCCAGATATTCGGCTTCCTATTCAATGTCCTTGTGAGTCTCCACTTGGCTATTTGGCAGCACAGATAGTATAGAATCTATAGATCTATGCTCCACGAGGACTGCGCTTGGACATGCACAATTTAGGTAGCCCGTGCAATGCCCCAGTGGGGCTTACCTCGGCTGGGGGGGGGAATGCTTAGCTGAGAGATCGGCTCCACGGGTGCGACGCGCGCGGGCATGTCGCATTTTAACTGCCCCTGCAATGCCCCGGAGGATCCACTTCGTCAATGTGTTGGTAGAGTTAGCACAGATGTGGACTCCACGAGGTGACGGGAGGGCATGCACCTAAATTGCCTCTAACAACTTAAATATTGCGCGAACTTTTTTTTATTGCAAACAATATTAAGAAACCTATGCGTCCCAATTATGTCCTTTTTTAAAAAAAAAATTTTCTCTTGCAGTCTCCCCTTAAGTCGAACAGCAACCGACCCTACGTGCCAATGGAACCGAACAAGCAGCGGTAAAATTGCATGGTCACGGCGCACCTCGCTTCTGGGGGTTTGTCATCACCAATCAAGCAGTGAATGCGCCGAATTCTTGAGTTTCTTTATGCAGGATTCGTTTAGCCGGTGACAGCATAACCACAAAAAAGTGCCGTGGACGATGGACCTTTGCCACTGCTTTATTGACTCTATCCGGTCGTGCATCAGACTTAATGCAATTTTATAATCCGACGTTGAGCGTAGCAAATGCAGTGCAGAGCAGAAAATGCGCCTTTATTAGCCGCCGAGCGGAAACTCGATATCTGCGACCAATCAGGATCTGCGTGCGCTGCGCGAAGCCGCTTTTACTGCGCTCAACGTCAGAGTATAACATAGCCTTTAAAGTAAAACGGAGTACAACGCGCAAGCTCTGTCGAAAGACGAAAGACCCTTAACAATTCAAGCGAGCGTAAATGAATCTGCCATTCGTGACAGCTATTCTGCGAGAGAGCACTATCCTCAGCAGCTACGAATAGCCTGTATAGTTAGCCAGTTTCCGATTGTCACGACGTCCAAAGAAGCGAGCCCAGCTCTCACGGCTAATTGGTGTGAGGGCAAGTATTCTGTTCAACCCTGTGTCCGTTATCCGGCCGCGTGGAACAGAAAGGGCTTGCAGTAAAACATGCTTATATACAGTGGTACATCTGAACAAGCTCGAGTAGCAGAAAATTGGCTTTGGGAAGGTTCCCACGTGGGTCCCACGTCAAGTTTGCAGGTTGGGCCCAAGGAGGTCCCTCTTGGGTATGTCACCTGGGTTGCCCTCCGGGGACCTACAGGGGGCCTGGTGTGCAGGCACATGGACTTCCCTCATGGAACCCATTGTAGGCCTACGAGAGTGGCCCACATAAAATCATTCCGGGTAGCGTGAATCCGTTCGTGGTAATTTCATTATGACGACCGCTAGACAAAGTTGGATCTATTATCGTCTGACAACTCCCTTGCAACCTTGGGTCTTGCACTGAATCCTAAATTGGGCATGCTTCACTTATCCCGTTTCCCTTCAGGAAATAATATTGTGAATTTTGTTTATGTAAATTGAAGGCATGACCATAGATGTGGGCTTCACGCGGCGTAGCGTGGGTAGGCCCAACCTGGGCTGCCCATGTAATGCCCACTTGTCTCCGTCATCACTTTGGCATCTGTGACAGTACAGGTGAACGCGCCAGGCTCTGCGCGGAATACCCTGCTTTCAAATAATCTTCCTATCTCATTCAGTGGATGCGTCTTTTTTATTTTCTGTCGGCCGTACATCTTCGTATCATTTGGTCGAGGCGCAGGGTACATCATCTTCCGTTCATCATCGTCATAGCTCTGAACTTTGGTTGCAGCAGACCTCTGTTAAAGCCGATCGACCTTCAGCTCATATCGCCGCCGCACAGCCTTCGTTCACCTGTACTCCCGGAGATACCAAAGTGACGATAAGACAAATTCTCAAAGAACGTAAGTTACGAACGTTTTAACAAAAGTGGTAAATTAAGAGCGACAGGAAAGATGAACAGTTAACCAATGCGGCGGACGGCCAAGACACTAATACACTCCACGATGCCGACATCGAACGCCTTCTCCAACGAAGAACTGCCTCGCTAACGCAAGCAACCATCTATTTGATCATTTTGAGCATGCCTTGCCAGAAACGACAGGACGATCGAGGCGTGGACATGAACGAAAGACGCCGTACAGTTATCATGTAAATATCTGTGCACAAACTCTTTTGTTGACCCCATCGAGCCGTCAGCCGTTATTGCAACATTGCTAGTGTCTTGGCCGTTAGCGGCACCCAAATTACTTGGGGGATCCAACCAATAGCACGTAAAAAAACAAGGCCCGAGCCTTTGTCCCCAAAGCGTAAGCATTTGTGGATCCATAAAGTGCTGCCTAGTTAACGTCAGCCTCGCCACCAGTGCGTCTCGTAGCGTCTCGCAACGAGCGCGAGGCTAGCACGCGGCCACGTTAAGACGCGCGCGTCTCCCGCTTGGTGGCGTCGTCAAGCTTCATCGTTTTTGCCGCTTGGGGCGGTTCGGGGATCCACTAACGATGCCGTCATACACTCAGACTTCTAGGCTGTTTGACCGAAACGTCAAAGGACGACAGAGCAAGAAAACACAAGCAATGTGTTTTTTTACTATACCTAGAGAGGGACAATGAAGACAAACAAATGTAGACACCAGCACGCTCAACCATCTACGCATCTTCTTTTTTATATGCTGGCTACTGAAGGTGTGCTCTTTCTTTACTTTTTGTTGTTCCACTTGCTTTAGTTTTTTTTTTTGTTTTTGTTTCACTTTCAGCATCTCAAATCTCAAACATTTGATTAGAAAACCCTAGACTGGGACAAGGAGGGACGGACAAACACAAATTCTCAAAAAATGTGTGTTTGTCCGTCTCTTCTCGTCACAGTCTCGGGGTTTTACTCAAGTATTTAACCAGCACCAGCTCGTTTGCGCCCTAAACGTTTGTTCCCTAAAGTAGTCCTAATAATTTAATCTTACTTAATGTAAGGTGTTTCTGGGTTGTAAAAATTGTTTCCACAATCAGCACCATTAAGAATATTGCGAAAAAGGTACCGTCATCTATCTGAGACAGTTATATGATCTACATAAGTTCAACAAAGACAGATTTAGTTCCATGATTCATTCGCCTTTGAATATATCTTTTACCATACCGAACATCCTTAGGAGTTTCCATGCAATTTTTGAAAAGTGGTAATATTACAATCATTTATTTAAAAAGACAGAAATACAAAAACGCTGTCTCCTGTGCTTGAAAGTCGGAGGCTCGAGCGAGCAAAGTAAAAGAAACTTGTGGCCCGAGGGCTGTCGAAACAAGAGTTATTTGTCAAAGCTCCACACGTAGCTTGCCTTTTCTGTTTCGCAGTATATATATTAAGGTATGATAATGAGTATATGTTTTTGTTTTGTGCTTCATTTCAAGTCGGTGTACGATTTTCCGGATTGTATGTCAATATAATTATTTCGCTTACAACTAAAATTGTGAATATTACTGTCTCAGATATTGACTATTCCTATTAAAACACCAAAATAAAAATAAAATGAGAGAAAACTTGTCACGTTGTATAAAAAGTCAAGTCCCAATAGGAGTGTTTCTTGGTACGGGTATGCCGGCATAAGAAGCATTCCTTATACAAACTGGCCTGTAACGAGTTGGCGTAGCGTACCTGTTTACTAATGAGCAGTTGGCGTCTGACGACTGGGCTTAAGACGAGTTTGTCTAGAACCATAACATCAAAATAAATTTTGGGTGGTAAATATCTTTATGCAGACAGTGCCTAAGATCCACAGAGTGAAAGGGTAAAAATAATGTCTGGCAACCATGTTGTTGTTTTTTTCGATAGCTCATTTCCAGCATTTCGCAGAAGCTAGATTTCTGGTTTATTCTAAGAGTACTAAACTTTGCGAGGCTGACGATATTAAAAATATCGAAGCACCTTCGACAGGTGCGAGCTATTGTAAAACAACTAAATATTGTTAAGCGAAACCTCGTAGAAGTGCCGAAAAAGATTTCCGTTGGCGTCGGGCGATTTACCTTGAACGTCATTTTTCGGATCATGTGTCAATACTCTGAATAATCTGAATAAGTTGAAAAACATTTGCATCTAAGTAAAAGTAATTTTAGGGTACAAACTGCATTGCTAGTCAGCGGGCAGTAGAGAAGGTAGAAGCTTATTATGCTAACTTTAAACTGTGCGGAATCTTCCTTGCTGCGACCCGTCTCGGAGAGTGACACAGTGCACTGGTTCAACAACACGTAAAGTCTGTAAGAGTTCAAGAACCCAGGGCAAGGGAAAGATAGACTGGAAACGGGGAAGCAGCCTATATAAAATAACACTTCAGCCCTGATGTGTTATGGGACCAAAGTAGAGAAAAAAAATAAAGTTATGGGACCCTCTTAGCGATTTAAACCGCTTCAGCCATTTAAATCCCTCAGCCCTACAGACCCCTTCATCCTATTCAACCTCAAAGCCCTTCAACCTATCCTAGCCTTGAGCTTTTCAGACTTCCTCAGCTCTTCAATCCTTCAGACACCCGCTCAAATTACTTGGAACCATAAACCAAAATGTAGTTTAAAACGTTATTGGCAATGTATTTCAGCCCCCGATTTTGAATGCATGTCTTAATCCAAAATGAAGACAAAACCCTACGTTTGCTCAAACCCGGGCGAAAGCAACTCTAGACGAAAGCTATCAGACCAAATAGGGACAACCGAGTTCTTTGTCGCAAAAAATATATATTTCAAGGCGCTCAAAAATGTCGCTGGGTAAAATTCTGAGATGTACGTCAGTTGAACTAATAAAACCGAGCAGGTGCACCTCACGGACACATACACACTGTGAGACGCAGGTTTACGAAAACCATGAACGCGCAACCAACATACGGGGCCATTCAGAAATCCTGAGCACAGTCATGGTGTCGTCTACGGCGTCTATTTTGCTCGCTGGATACTTCGGGAGCCGGTCCGACGAGAGATTTCATTCAATAAATCTTTACTTAACGAGCATCATCTGCAGTTATTAGGGCACCCGCCCGGTGGTGGGCATCCTTCGCCCGTGATATCCTGGCTGCGGCTCACTTTTCAGGCCCAAGTCACCAGGATAGGGCCAGCTTGAACTTGGGAGACGAGAAAACGTAAAAAACAGAGATAGAAGAAAGAGACAGAGATAGAGATACTGCTGGTATCTCTATCTCTGTCTCTTTCTTCTATCTCTGTTTTTTTACGTTTTCTCGTCTCCCAAGTTCAAGCTGGCCCTATCCTAGTAATGCACCAACTAGCTCAACTCAAGCCCGCAAGTCACCAGGTCTTGCTAGATCCCGGGGTCCGGGCAGATCAGGCCCTTTTACGATGGGGTGGGATCGGGAGTGAGGCCCGGCCCTTGTTGGCATTCCAATACATGATGGTAAAGGGTGCCGGGAGAAGGACTGAAATTACAGGTGGCAGGGTATTGAGTGGAATACATGGCGTGACAAAGGGTGCTGTGGAGCTATGTTTTGGCCTGCAGCCTTCGGAGGGCGGTGGCTTCATCTCTTGATAGTCTTGGGTGAGGTGCCTGGTATTTTTGCCGGTCGTGACAGTAGTGGGCTAGTATGTTAGCATGCATGATGAACACGCCGGTCGCAAGGGGAGGGGGGAGGGTGGGCAACAAGCGACGTTGTTCGCTCTTGGGTAATGGCCCGGTGTGTATGGGCGCGGGCAGCGGCATGTGCCTTCTCATTACCTTCCAAGGATTTGTGTCCGGTTACCTAAACGAGATATCCTTTCGGGAGCCGGGGTCTGGTATCGAGGACGCGAACCGCTGTTTTGGAGGTGCGTCTCCGTAAATAATTGTGGCACGCTGCCTGGGAGTCTGTAAGCTTTGTGACGTTATCGTCGCCTGTCGTGGCGGGTAGGGCAATGGCGATTTCTTTGGCGGCTTCTGTAGATGTTGCGCGGACAGTAAGGGCGGTCATTTCTAGCTCTGCTGCATTGGTTACACATACTGAATTGGCTGGCTGATGCGGATACGGGGACGCGTCGGTGTATCTTGCAGTTCGGCCATCGCCGTATTTGGTGCGCATGGTTAGTGTTCTAGCGATGAGTCGAGCCTTATTGTGAGCCTGATTCATGTTCTTTTGGATCTTGACTATACGAATGTCTTTTCTTAGGTGCAGAGGTACACGTTCTTTGTGTTATTTCAAGGAAGGTGTCGCGTAGCCTGACTTACTCAGGGTGGCTCGTCCGGGGTGTTAATTTAAGGCATTCTAACTGGGAGATGTGATGTGCCTCTTTTATCGCTTTTCAGGTGTTGTGGATTCATAGTCGCAACAAATTCTTCGTTAGAGTCTTAGGAGAGAGTTTTAAGGCGGTTTTGGTATGCTTGGCGCATAGGCAATATTAAGCTTTGCTTTTTCAGTCTTTTTGAGGACCACGTATGGCGCGCCGTAGGCCACCCGGCTAACCAGATTGGCTTGTACGATGCGTAATGTGTTAGATTCATGCCAAATCTTTGACGTGATATACGGTGTATTAGGTGCATGAGTTGGAAGAGTGTCTCTTGAAGTGGTGCAAGGGTGTGGAGACACGATCCGTTTTTGGGGATCGTGAACCCCAGGATGTGGAGGGGGGGAACGTTGGAGACTGGTTTTCCTGCTATGGTGATCGCCGGATCCGGGATGCTTCGTGTGCGTTGCTGCGCCGTTTTGGTCCAGAGAGTAAGGAGGGCGGTTTTTCCATTAGCACACTCAAGGCCCCTGGCGCCGAGATACCGATGTGTGTCTTCTATGGCGCTCTGTATGGCGTCCTATCTCTTGCCCATGGATCCCGTAGGGGTCCACAGGGTGAGGTCATTCGCGTTGAGTGCTTGCCTTAGATGCGGGATATTCTCCAAGAGCGGGGGAGGGTACTTTATAGCTATGTTAAACAGAAGTGGTGATATCACGGAGTTTTGAGGGGTGCCTTTCGGGATGGTCTTGAATGTGTTCGAGCGGAGATATCTGATGCCGATGATTTCAGTACAACCGTTGAGGAAAGCCATGACATAGTCGTAGATTCGTCGACCTTAATCGATGGAGGTTAGTCCCTGGAGGATGTCTTGGTGGGAGATGTTGTCTAAATAACCCTTGATGTCCAGGGCAAGGATGCAATACTTGTGGGTGCTGGTGAGCCGATCGATGATTTCTTCTTTTAGTTGCAAGAGGACATCTTCGGTGGAAAGTTGGGGTCGAAATCCGTACAAGGTGATCGAACAACGGCCGCTGTCTTCGATATAGGGGGAGAGGCGGTTTTGCAGGAGCTTCCTCACACAGGACGTGAGGGAGATGCGTCGGAGGTTAGCTGGAGCAAGCGGTTTTCCCGGTTTTTGTATTAGGGCGATGTCGGCATGCTTCCACAGGAGGGGCAGCGTGCCGGCTGTCCTACATTCGTTAATATAATTCAGGAGAGTCTCCAGTCCAGTGCCGTTGAGTTTTCGGAGTAACTTATTGGGAATTGGTCCTTGTCTGGCGTGGTGCTTCTGGTTAAGTGGTAAACCGCTGCTTTCATATCCACGAGCGTGAAGGGGGCGTTCATTTCGGGATCGGGAGCACCCATGTACGGTTGGGGGAGGCTGGGCCTTGTCGCTTGTATCTTGCCACGGTTTATTGAGCTCCTCGATAAGGTCTTTTTTGCGCCATGGTAATTTTGAAAACGCCGTCTGAGCTGATGGGCTATGACTGATCTGAATTCTTTGTTGCCTATAGGGACTGACAGATGTGCCCTGTGCGCCGAGTGCCGAGGGTACCTTGGAGCTTCGTGCAGAACTGCGACCAGTTCTGTTGGCTGAGGTGTTTGGCAAATGTTGCCTCTTCTTGTGTCATCTTGGCTATGCGAAGGCGAAGTTTTCGGTTTGTTCTCTGTTTTCTTCCAGTGTTTCGTCAGCCCTCGCAGGGCCTCCTATAGTTTAGGAGGTGTGCGCCAATTGCGGGGCAGTCTTGGTTTAACGGTAATTTCTTGGTGTATTTTAGCTGCCTCCAACATTTGATGATGGATGGGTGGGGCTCGTCGGTGTTGTTTTACGGAATTTTTTTCAATCGGTAAGACGGGCAGTGAATATTCGTTGTGGTGCGGCCTTATGATTGGGGAGCTTTAGCTGTACGATAGTATGGTCACTGCTGAATGTTTCTGTGAGGAATTCCCAGGTTGGATCTTTGAGTGCATAGGTAAGCATAATGTCCGGAGTAGTGTCTCGTGAGACACTATTACCAGACCAAGTGGGGTTATGGAGATATTACACAAGTGAAGATTGTTCTGTCTAATATTGCTTCCTTGTTGCGAAGGGGAGTGGCGTCGTTTGCCGTTGACTTGTGCTTGCGGGCAAGGTGGTGAATGAGGTGCTGGAGGAAGCCAGGTGTTGAGGCTGCCGCTGGTATATTCGGCGTAGTTCGAGCAAGGCACTCCCGGACGTGCAGTGGCGGTGGTGGTGGGCGGAGCTTCTTACGGCAGTGTTTGCTAGCCGTGAGGTGGTCGAGGCCGCACAGCTTACATCTTGGGGTGCTCTTGTGTTCCGGCGCGAGGTTTCGTTCATGACAATGCTTGCACACGATCGCCCCCGGATTAGGGCGAATATACCGTCCATGCCTAATGACACTACAAAGCGAGCGACACTTGATGTCTGAAGAGCCGGCAAGTGAGGCAAGTGAACAAGTGAGGCGGCAAGAGGCAAGTGAACAATACCTGAGCATAGATGCAGAAAGGGACGTGCGGGCCCTCAAATGTTACAACTGCTGAGGTGGACATGCCTAGCATTCTTGCATGTTGTATTTTACGTCCCGGAGAACCGATGATGTTCGGAAGCTGCTCCCTGGTGATTCCGGAGTCTAAGCCGTATTACTCCCCGTACTGTTCCGGGGAAAGGCTTAACGTACGGCGAGATTTCATACGTTGCGTCATCCAGTTGTAGCGATGTGACGTCGCTAAGGACGTCGTAGGGGGTGCTGGCCACGATCAGGTTTTGGACTGCTTGCTATTGAATTACCGCGCTTTGGTTGAAGGCTCCTCCGGGTATTCGTCCGACATGTTTTACGCTTGCTGTAAGTTGTCGCTCGCTCCAAGCCGGGATGCGGAGTCTTTCTCACGGGCGGTATATGACTTTATAACCGGTGTCGGGGAGTCTGGGGGCTCGCGGAGCGCGAAGAAACCAATAGGCCTACCGGTCGTCGCCTTCGTGTTCGTTGAAAAGGCTTGCGGCTTGGCTTTACGTCTGTCGCTGAGCATTTCCTTCCACGGGCCGGGGTGGGATAACGTGCGGACGCTTAGCTCGTCAAATTCCATTGTATTGTTGTTGGAGTTTGGCTCCGTCGCTGCTGGGGATTGATCGCTCGCCAGGGTCTCCGGCGCGGCAGTTTAGCCCCATCCGCGGCCCCCGCCGCCGTGGCGAGGTTAGGCCTAGGTTCTAAAGACTGCGTGGTTCGGTCTTCAAGTGCTGTTTTTTGATAAATGGTCGGTCTGATTGCGATGAAATTGGGGTCAATCGATCAATCTTAATGCTAGGCAGGCGATGGCACTAATATCAATGGCAATATCACAAAGAAAACGCAAACGCGACATGGGCTCCCACCCTGCGGCCTTCAGGGTGGGAGCCCCTGTGCCGTGCTTCTTGGTGTTCGGCCCCCTACGTCGACCTTTGTGGTATACAGATCAAGAAGATACCTTCTTGAGCTACACACCCAACTGCTCTAGAAGATAAGTCCCACGCAAAAAACTTGACGCCGACACTGAGCGTCCGTTCGTTGTTGTGCATTTAGTTTGCGCTCGTTGGCGCAGAAAAAACAGGGCGACCAGCTTCTGACGAAAGCTGTATTTTGACTGACTAAAACAGGTTTTCTACAAACACACAGCAAAACGTCCCTCTCCCATTTTCCCGACGCACCCTCTCTCCCTCGTGAGTGAGGACTTGGCGAATTAAAATACTGCAAGGGGGGAAAGGGCGGAAACTATAGGAGAGTTCAAGTGGAGAGACGCTACCTCCTTTACAGAACGGCTTTTATCGTGCGCGCCCATTTCCCCCTCGGTGGAGCCGCGTGAGGGCCAGGACGGGTAGGGACAGGCGAACACTACTTCAATTTCTCAACCTTGTCGCAACCGCCCGAAACAACATGGGGTAGCGGGATCCCCAATGCATATATTTTGAGGGGTCACGTGATCTCCTCCGCAGATCCGTTAAAACGATCGTGATGGGTGCTGTGGTTTCACGGAAAGGATTAGGGCAGACACAACAGGCCTCTCAGAAATCTATGGCGGGTCTCTTACACCATTTAAGAATTTTTAAACGGTACGTCTGGCCCCTTAAAAAATCTTTTAAGGACATTTTAAATACATCAAACATTTTTGATGGGTAAGTCAAAACATTTCAGAAATTCTAGTGGGTCCCATAGACAATTTTCGATAGAGCTGGCGGAATGCTGGAAAGAGGGGGATATTTCTTCCTCGCCTCTCCCGTATTCTATCTCCTTTCTCCTGCCCAGCCTTCGTTTCCCTCGCCGTGGGTCCTTAAAGGGGCCATGAAACAATTCTGAAATCAAATTTCATCCACCGATCGTCGTAAAAGGTGTGAAAAGAAACAAAAACACAAAAATAGGGAGCCAAATTTTTTTTTTTTTTGCTATAGAACTTTGAAAATAAAAAAAAGGACTCCTTTGCGCCTTCTTTCCTTCGAAAGCTCTCTGACTTTTCACTGCGATGCATCCGCGGAACCGCAGCATGTCAGCCGAATCCACGTCGCCTGTTGGGTAAGAGCCTACATCACCAGCACCGCAATCATAAACATTAAAGAGTCGGCGAATGTTTCCTAAATGTTTTGTTAAATAATATTCAGATCCACATTTTGTCGCATAATTAGAGATGTGACGAAAATCACCAAATTTCATAATGCTGAGTGCCAAGCGCCATCAATCGTGTACTAAACGAAGCAGGAAAAAGACGCTACTGCGCTTGCACAGTAGGGCCGACAGGGTCGCTCAGTTACTTTGTCGCGACGACCAACGAACGTTTATTTTTCTACGTGTTCTTCTCGTGCCTCCCGATTTCAAGCAGCAAGAAAAAAGTAAAAAGTACTTGAAACAAACCACGGCGAACAAGAACGCTGGATGCACAAGCACCCGAGAAAAGCTACAACGGCCACGAATCGACCGACCCCGACCGAGCCAGCTCGGCAGGATATAGGCCTAGCAGGCACTCCGACTCGGCGCAGCGTAGCTTCAACGGTACTTGGCCAAGACCATCTGCCCACGACCAGCTGGCGTGCTGACTGGAATATGTTCGTGCGACCCTTGTGGACCCTTCCCGTATTATAGTTTGATCGCTGACCTCAATTTTAGATTGAGAGGTGAGGTCAATCTCCTCCCCTTCTCATCTCCTTGTTTTCCGAGGCAGTGGTGACGAACACTGCCGTCGAGAAGGGACTCTCGTCGATTCTATCTTCTTGTTTTGTGTGATATAGAGCTCAAATAAACGCCGTATGGATTACCTTCGTAACGCGGTATGTACACTTTGTTATTTGTACGCCATTTTTATTCTGACATGACTGCACGTCACTGTCGAGCTATAATAGTTCGTGTTAGCTACGTGCAATGTCCGCCCAACCTTCCTTTGCCAAGTGTCACGTCAGTATAGAGTTGCAATCCTAAAAGATCGGTCCCGAAGCGCTTACCAACAGCGCGAACACAGCACTTCCATCAAATGCGCGCGTCCGCTTCGAGTGTGAACAGGTATTTACGTGGCTCTTGCTGACACTGTCGTCCTGCACCTCCGAGGCCGCGAAAAACGCCGCGGCAATTCGCTTCCATCTACGTCGCTTTGCAAACGACTGACTGACACGGGCCGCCTTTTACCAACAATGACAGTTGGGTTGACTTCTGGAGTCTTCACCGGAAGTCTCGCCGCACTTCCCAACAGGCATACCGGCGTATGGGACTAGTCCCATGCTGTCGCCGTAGCGCAACATATCTCATTGAATTTCACTCTGCTGCGATGTGTCCATGGCTATCGCGGCGATGAGGCGCGCCGATTCAGAAAACACGTCGGTGACATCAGCGCCATCAGCGCAGTAAAACCTTCCGACGCACCCCCAACTCGCCGCCGCTAACGCTCCCTTTCTCCTACTGCCGAGAGAACTTCCGGTTCCTGTGCCAGAGTACGTCATGACCGTCAAAATTACGCCACAACTTGTTTTGTGGTCAGTTGGAGAGAAAAAAAAAAGACGATAATTCATTAATTTTTTTTGTGAAGTTAATAAACCGAGACAGAAACGTATGCCTGTTCGGCATTCAGTGAACGTTAAAGGTTTAATGTAAAAGTTATTTGGCAAAAGTGAAAAGGTCATTTCATGGTCCCTTTAACCTGTCACCGACAACAATCATTTATTAAAAGTTTTCGACCGCGCCGTGACTCAAAATTCTCCCACGCATACGCTGCGACGGCCTTTTCTCCACGGCGGAAGGCTGTACGAGTGGCCAATTCCAACTGGCCCCCTCTCGGTGAAAATTTCCGCGATCAATTTAGCACGGGGGCAACCTGGCCCAATCCTTTGGATTCACAGTTTGCCCGCAACCGAGACTGGGCACAAGGAAAACGAAAAAACAAAAAGCAGGGACAAATACGCTTCTAAACAAGGACGTGTCTGTCCACATTTTTGTTTTTAGAGCGCAGCTCTTAGGCGCCTGTTTCCGGCTTGAGTGGTGTCGCCGTCGCCGTCGCCGTCGGCGTAACCGCGCGGTGCATTAGGGGTAAATTTCCCAGCTAAGTTTAGCGGAAAAACTTGCCCGCTAAATCTAGCCGAAAAATTTCCCCGCTAAATCAAGCGGAAAAAATTTCCCCGCTAAATTTAGCATAAAAATTTCCCCGCTAAATTTAACGGAAAAGTTTCCCCGCTAAATCTAGCGGAAAAAGTTCCCCGCTGAATCTAGCAGAAAAATTTCCCCGCTATATCTAGCGGAAACATTTCCCCGCTAGATTTAGCGGAAAATTTTCCCGCTAGATTTAGCAGAAAACTTCCCCGCTAAATTTAGCGGAAAATTTTTTCGCTACATCTAGCGGGAAAAGTTTCCCGCTAAAGCTAGCGGAAAAGTTTCCCTGCTAAATTTAGCGGAAAATTTTCCCCTAAATGGGAGGCGAGCAGGAGAGGAGGAAAGGCATAGCCTCTTCTCTGTACCTTCCCCTCCTCCTCCTCAAGAGATGCGCTCTAATTCGGCATTACAGGGAGTTGTAAACGGCTTTCATTTTTTTCTGCCACTTAAAAAAAAGTGAAAGCCGTTTACAACTCCATGTAACGCCGAATTAGAGCGCAGCTCTTGAGGAGGAGGAGGGAAGGGTACTGGGTGGGTGGGTCACGTGACCTCGGGAGGGGGGAGTCTCGTGACCTCGAGCGCGGGGGGGGGGGGTCACGTGACCTCGGAGGGGGGGGTCATGTTACCTGGGGAGTCACGTGGCCTGGGGGTCACGTGACAATGCCGATGACGTCATCAGTGACGTCACTGATGACGTCATCAGTGACGATAACGATGTAGATGCCGATAACATCATCAATGACGTCACTGATTACGTCATCAGTGACGATGACGATACCGATGCCGATGACGTCATCAGTGACGTCACTGATGACGTCATTAGTGATGTCACGCATCCCATAATGCACCGCGCGGTTACGCCGACGCCGACGCCGCTCAAGCCGGAAATGGGCGCCTAAGAGCTGCACTCTGAAAAATGAAAGCCGTTTACAACTCCCCGTAACGCCGAATTAGAGTGCAGCTCTTGAGGAGGAGGGGAAGGCATGGGGGGGGGGGGCGTGACGTGACCTCGGGGGGGGGGGTCACATGGCCAGGGGGTCACGTGACCTCAGCGGGGGGGCGGAGAAAATTTTCCGCTAAATTTAGTGGGAAAAGTTTCCGCTAAATTTAGCGGGAACAATTTTCCGCTAAATTTAGCGGGACAAATTTTATGCTAGATTTAGCGGGGGAAATTTTCCACTAAAAATAGCGATGAAAAGTTTCCACTAAATTTTACGGGGTAAATTTTTCGCTAGATTTAGCGGGGAAAATTTTCCGCTAGATTTAGCGGGGAAAATTTTCTGCTACATTTAGCGGGAAAATTTTTCCGCTGAATTTGGCGGGGAAAATTTGGGCTTAATTTAGCGGGGAAAATTTTCCGCTAGATTTAGCGGGGAAAATTTTTCGCTAGATTTAGCGGGAAAATTTTCCCACTAAATTTAGCGGGGAAAATGTTCTACTAAATTTAGCGGGGAAATTTACCCATCATGCACCGCGCGGTTACGCCGATGGCGACGGCGACGCCGCTCAAGCCGGAAAAGGGCACCTAAGAGCTGCGCTCTAAAAGTTTTTAAGTCGATAGCTTTATCGGACTAACCAACCTCAGGAGTCACGTAAGCACGAAATGTGCAAGTCGGTCAGTCAGTAAACGCTAAACGATCTTGAAAAAAAGGCGGAAATCGGAGCCATAGACTGAAACCTGGTCACTTTCGTGGTAGCGGAGTTCGCTACTGACTGAGCTGCGGACCCAGCGCACAGGAACGGGAGGAACAGAAACAGGTGATACGAGAAAGCGCGCGGAGTGTAGAGTCGTGGAAAGGGCAAGAAACAGAGGGGCAGAAACAGGTGATGCAATAAGAGCACGCGGAAGGAGGAGGAGTGGAAAGGAAATTAAAGCTCGTTTCGTTTCTCTCCCTTGGTGACCCACAAAATTCATAGCAAAGTCTTTGTATCTGGGGGGTGCTGAAGGCAAGCGCGCGCAGCGTCAAAAATAAAAGAGAATGGTGTGAAGTGATACGTTTCTATAAAAAACACTGTCATAGACACCACCAGAACTAAATGCGTCACGCTCCCCCAGCTCTCAAACTATAAAAGTCATCCTGGATTTTTTTTTCTTGTTCATCTCTTCCTTTGTGATAAAGGATTGGGGCGCTGTGGCTGGTTTCGGTAAGGCCACCGTGTCCTGGTTGTACCGGATCCACATGGTTGCAAGTTCACACGTAACGTTGTCTTGGGTTAGCAAATGAAGGCATGATTGTAGCAGTGATGACGAGATGTCTCATTAACGTGATGGAGACGTAAGCCCGGACTGCACTTCAGCAAGGAATGTCGGCGAAGGAGTCGAATAAAGTTGTTCAAGTAGGCGTGCTACTGAATTACTTCATATTATACTTTTACATATTGATAAGAAACCTATACAAAATTTTTAAGGAAGTGTAAAATAATAATAAAGGAAAGATCAATATCGTTTGAGCCATATTCACGATTAGCCTAGCTATCGTACTAGCACGACCACATTCCTCTTGAGCTTTAGGTGATTGACAACATTTAAATCTTCGCGTATATTAAATGTGGCAAGCGTGAAAATGTGATTAATCAAACTTGATAACGAGTGTTGTCACATTCAAATTTCCTGCTGTTTAAAATACAGAAAGCTTCATTGTTCTTGTTGATTAACAACTAAATATAAGGACTATGAAAACAAACAAGTTCTAGGCGAAAATATTCCCTGGAAATGGGGAACAAGAGGGACAAAGGATAAGCACAAATCTCCAATCACAGCTAGGTGACTCTTGCGCGACCGAGAAATTCCGCATAGATCGCCCACCCCTAGGGCCAGACCTGATCGGAACGAACTACTAGGTCTTTCTAAGCTTCACGGCCGTTCGTGTTCGAATTTACGAATTTTGCTTTGCATGAAAACACTGTAATTATATTCAATAATTTGTTTTCTATTCCACAGAGATGTATCACTTTTGTTTAATGTGTGGGGAACAAGATATGTGTCATGGTAGTGTTTTAATAAACTTCTCGGAGCGATCGAAAACCATTCCGTTTTCCGTGTATACGATTGATATGCAAACATTGATATACAACGGCCGATATAAAGGCACGACTTCCGGCCGATTGAGAAGAGACGTATGCGCCTCGCAAGTGGGCGCATTTCGGTCTTCTGCGCATGGTAAAGGAGGTGTGAAGGTGGGAGAGGAGGTTATACTAAGCTCCGCCTCCTGGGGGGGGGGGGGGGGGGGTTGCTGTAGATGTACACATCTCGGCGTCGGCAATGGCGGACGTGCTCTAGCAGTTGTGGCTGTAGCCGTGAGTCCTTCGCGTGGTTGTTGGTAAAAAAAAAAGGAAAAGAACGTTCCGCTTCTGTCCCGTGTGATTTAGAGGTCGGCTCCGATCAGGCGCTGTCCAAGGGGCAGTGTTACCAGGGGAAATGAAAACGTCCTGCGTCTTTGGATGTGGTGGGCGCATTCACGACGGTGTGTCGCATTTTAAATTCCTGGGAGGATAAACAGATTGAGATCTCTTTTTTGATTCTGTGAATGATGGTGAACGTCTGTCCTTAGTTGGTGAAGCGATTTGTCTGGTTAATTCCGATAACAAAAGAGACTCTAGCCTAATAAATAGATGTGTGGTTCTGCGCACCTTCCACCCTTCTTAGAGGGACAAGCGGCTCCTAGCCACACGAAACAGAGCAATAACAGGTGTGTGATGCCCTTAGATGTCCGAGGTCGCACGCGCGCTGCACTGAAGGAAGCAGCGCGTTTTTATCCGTCTGTTAAGACAGTAAGCTTTAAAAAAGTGACTCGAGTAAATACAGAGGACTAATTGAAGTCCATCAAATTACCCCCGAGCAAGTGTTTGTCTGTTTAAATAACAGGGGATAGAAAAAAAAGTTTCCATAAAATTTCGCCAAAAATAAAAACAATGATAACTTCTTGGTGTCAACGAGTCTACGGACATAACTTCCGCGATACGCTCGACACCGCGCACGAAAGGATGAAACTTGCGGACGCTAACCACCCTCGTTCTCGGTTGTTAGCAAACAGACCTCGGCGCGTCGGCCACCTCGCCCGTGAGTCCTTTGGCTTCGCTCCTTGATACGTGTCTCCTAATCGCACATCGTACCGTTCGAGTTATTTCGTCTGTCCTCTCTGAAAAGCGAAGTCGAGCTGGCTCGTAAAGGTAAGACAGGTGTTGAATAGCAGACGACGATGCGAAGGAGCAGACGATGCTGAGATAGTGGATCTCGGCGACCCACTCTCTATCCATTCGAGCCAATCAGGGCTCGGCATTCTGACGTCACAGCCACCTCTGCGCAAGAAGCAGACGAACTTGCCCTCCGCATATCCGACGCCCGGCCGACACCCGGGCCAATCCGTACAGTACTCACACGATATTGTGCCGATATTGGAGCGAAAGTTTAATTCCTAGGGTATTCCCACAATATTGTACCAATATTAGTCCCGTGGCGAAATGACGGCGCGCCAATGCTTGCCGGATATCGGAACGGGGTGAAAAAACGCACATTTGGCCGATAGCGAAACCGATTCTCGGCCGCCACTGTCACGACACTTGCTAAGTATCGCCGTGCTGCTGGGCACGTTTTCTGAGGCTCTGTCGCGAAAACGAACCTAGCGAAAATTAAACAAATTTTAATATGTTTAAAACCAAAATATTCAAACATACTTTTTTTTTTCGAGAATAGCTTTACACCTTACACTTTTATTTGCCCGGTTTAAAATGAAATATCCTCTGTATCATTGCAACCTGGCACAACATTCGTTACGGTGCTTGAATTATGAGTGCTCACCTGTTCAAAGGATGTGGGATCGAAAGAAACACACGGTCGTGACTTTGGGCTCCCCGTGGCGTTAGGCCTTGTTACGTAATATGATACTAGGTATTTAATGGCCTGTAGGTTCAGGGAGAGCACAAACGTAGACTTTGGGTTCTGCACACTCAACATTTGAGCCAAACTGGCTTTCTGAAAAAAAAAAAAAGTGCGGGCCTTATGCGCAATGACAAATATTTGATTTAACCACATTAAATATTTTACCATATATTTTTCAAAAAAGGTAAAATGAAGAAGGCTGCAGGGTTTCGATGTCACTTTAGTAAGCATAATACAAAAACTGCGGAAATTATTAAAAAAATATAGATTTCTTCACTCAACTTGGATCTCGAACTGGAAAAAAAAAACGCTTTTCTTCGCTTCAGTAAAAATGTATATTGTCGGAGACAGGATCAGAAGCCGGTAGATGATCCGTCTCTAACACGCTCTCTGTGGCTTCCGCAGGGTTTTGACTGCGCATCCAACCAGTAGTCAAGGCAGGATGCTGTCTCGCAAGGTGAAACACCTGCCGGGCTCTTAGCATGTCAGCGACTGTAGACCTTGGAGTGGCATCCGCGTATGTCACACCGCCGCGAGCATGTCGTACAATATATCGGGTGCTCAGCACAGACGGCTTCTTTAACGCGGAGAAAAACAACGAAAAAGAAAATAGTGGCGGAGAAGATTATATATATGCTAAAAGCGCAAAACAACAAGGACGAAGACGAAAACACACATGACACGGACAGGCGCTAGTGCCTGATTGTGTCGTTTTGTTTTCCTCTTCGTCCTAGTTGTGTTGCGCTTTTTTAACTTCTAAATCTTTATGAACTAACTAGCTTAAACCAATGTCTTAATTAAACCTACACGACACGCACACGCCATTTGTGTTGGCCATCAATGTGATTATTTTCCCGTGCGCTGGTCTTAACTGTTTTTAACTTAGTGAATTGCCTATAGATAGATTCTTTGGAATTCGCGATTTTTTGGATGTTCAGGCTTGGTTACAGCAATTATATTCGGGAAGGTAGACGTACCGGTGGATCTAGTGCGTAGGCCTGAGAAGGTACCATATTTTGTTAGGTGATAAACGATATCCTACCAAGGGCTTCGAAAGATTTTCGCGAAGCGCTGCTTTCATGAAGCAAAACTACATCGGCACATAAGGGTGGTCAGCTCAGAAATAAGATGTTTTTCGGCCTCCGAAATAATCCTTTAATAACCAATTTAAACAATGGCTTCTCAAATATTGCATTCTCTGCATTATAACACTTCGGAGATAACTGTCGTTGCAAATATTTAGTTATTTACAGGTGGTGGAGTCCACCGTAGTTGGCGATGAGAGTTAAGACGAGTTCGTTATTTCCCTAACTCCTTCAATGAATATTGTTAAACGACAAAATTGTAACCAACCCTTAATCCGGCATATTGGGTGTGGACTACTTGAACGGTCATACAAAATTTCAACCAGCACCATATTGAGTACACAAGAGCAAAATTACTGAAAGACAATCACGATTACCATTATTTTCAGATCTTTGAAATTTATTGTGAGACTGCTGAAAACTATGCGTGATTTTTGTTGTACTATGGCATATAAAATGTACCTAGAATGTTCATTTTACTTTCTTCGCGGTACCTGAAAACAATGTAATGTGAGCCAGGCGCGATTCGCTGAGGGCTCTATTACCAATGAGTTGATAATTACTAAAACAGGCAACAGTGATGATCAGAAAGCCCCACGCGACCCTAATTCTTTTTGATTATTTTTAAAACCTAACATCTTAAATATATCTAACCTGTACTTTTATTGCAGCGGGAGTTCCCGAGAAGTGTGAACCGTGCTTTACGGCCCGGGTAAATAAACTGTGCACACTATACAAGCATGTATAAAACAAACAAAAATGATGAGTAAATTCTTGCTAAATGATAATGCTCCACGGAATGCATTCTGATTTAGAATTTCCGACGCAGAAAAACATAGAAATTTGAAACTCGTAACTGGCCACATACTGTTTTCTTCGGAAAACCGGTCTGTTCTCTCGTGTTTCGGCGGTAACGGCGTTGCTAATGCACATCGGTCTAACTATGTAGGCTTGTGCGAATAGTGGTTCGAATCGACTAGCGCTGCGTCATTGATTATTTTGACAATGCAAGGCAAAGTCAAGACGGCCGCTTCTCTTAACAGTGCAGAAGCTAGGGATGACATTGTGCTATTGGATTCGAACCACTATTCGAACACCCCTTGTTTCACGTTGTCGAGTACGCTGTGCAAACTGCGAAAACCAAATCATGTGCCTATGATCCGGTGCCAACTTAAGAGGAGTGTGCGTCCACTGCAGCACGTCATTAGAAGCGTGCTTAAAGACTCTTTTCCTATCACGTAGAAGGAAAGTAAAAGTATCGGGCAAACGAACAGAGCAAAAGAGCACAGCGGGAACCGCGTCGCGCACTCACGAAACCAATCCAGTCCATTCAGAAGTGCGACCGTTCAAACCGAAAATGAGAGCATGGATTAGGGAAATACGTTCTAACACATTTAAAGAAACAAGGTTGTTTTCGTGGAGCTTTGCGGCAGACTATGTAGAAATGGGGCACAATTCTGGCGATTCTTCTATGAACCTTATTCCGCTGCTTTTAGTGAGACAAACCTCGTTCCCTGACGTAGCACAAGGCCGTAGCGAAGCGAGCCCATCGTACTACTCTCCTGTCTAGCCAAACGCTGTCTACTGGCCAGGCATTCGGAAGGAAACATTTTTCTTCTGAGTCATTCTGACTCAGAAGAATGACTTACTGAATGAGCCGCTCATTTTGACTCATTGCTAAAACTGATTTCTGTTACGTTCTTTCCCTCGTTTTATTTTCTGCTTCTTCTACTATTTTCCGCATAAGTAGTCTGCTCAGCCTCATCACTAGTATGTGGGTACTTAAATTTCAAATTGCTGGTTCGGTTTGTTAACTTTGCGTTTAACTTTTTTCTGTATAATTGAATAACACAATAACCGTGAGTGTGCAGGAAAGCTGGTGATAATTATACACTGTAATACCTAAAACTGTGGTGCGAAGAAATAAAAAATATTTTAGGTCGAGGAAAAAGACAAGTCGGAGAACGTCTCAAACGGAACTACTTTTTTTCTCCCTCCTCATATACACGTGCACTCTTTGTGTACCAAACAAGCGAATGACCTCTTAAAATCAAGATACTGATTATGGTGTACCCATTCAACTAAACTACGCATAAGCTTTTTTTCGCAACCGCGATCACCTTGAGACACTTTCTTTCAAAATGACCAACAAAACCCTCTAAAGAAAAACGACTTGGAAGACGGACGACAATAGAGGTAAATGCCGACCTCAAACACTGAAGGGGGATACTCATTCTCCCCCCCCCCCCCCTACAAAAATCAACAAAGAAATCTGAGTACTGACAACGAATGAAGAACAATCGGATGTAGAGAGCCTCAGTGGTAAACTACAAGAAACACGCACACAAGCAAATAAAAAAAAAAAACTTTAGATTTCAAGGATCTTCTTAGATTTTCTGCCAAGTTGAATTGAAACATTGAAAGTAAAATTCATATTGATTTTTTTATTGTTTCTCTCGCGACCCTTCTAAAGAATTTGAATCTTAGCGAACAAATTCTTTCTGACTAAAAATCACTGTAATTGTTGTTGTTTTGCGGGTTTTATGGCGCTGTACGAGAAATAAATCTCCGCCATACTAGGTAAACTAGAAACACCTAGTAATGCTGTACAACAAATAAATTCCGCTATAGTGTGTCTACGATCTATATATCTTTGAAAAAAGCTAAAAGACGGTCAATTGATATCAGAGGCTGCCCCCAAGGAACAGGGTAGGATAGGCAGGAATCAGTATTCGAAAAGCTCAGGAAACAAAACTTGTAAAGAAAATATGTAGAAGAAAATAAGTGTCGCAATGGCTGCACACGGGTGGTTCCTCACAAAAAAAAAGGGCATCGATAAGTGAGGAAGGTGTGGCAATTCTTCAAGCGTCACAGTAGAACTTCACGGAAACGGTTCCGATTATAGAAGGTTTCCAAGTACCAAGGCCTGTCTTCGAGATATGAGCTTGTAATTGTATTTTTACTTTTGGCGACCCCTCCGGACAGCATGGCTAGCTGTTGAACGGTCATACTTATAAAACTTCGATACAAAAAGAAAAAAGCAAAAAAAGGAGACAACACAACGACGTCTCAAATTCTAAGGCGTCGTTAATTTGCCCCCCCCCCCCCCCACACACACACATACACACTCCTACTTTTTCTGTTTTTTTTTCCCTTGCCTACGGGCCTCATAAGTATAAATAAAGCTGTTTTTTATTTAAAAATATGGCTTTTCGGGAATAAAAAAGGTATTCTGGAGAGCTACACGACACACACCCTCATCAAGGACAGGTTTACGGCCCATTTATCTTTCTGGCTCAACGTCCATCAAAATCTTTGAATCACGAATGGAAAACTCGAACGTGATATCGTTCGCATAGACGAAAAACTGGTAGCGAGACGTCCTCCCATAAAATTTTGAACAAGTCTCGTTTTTTCCACCTAATCCCAAAAGATTAGAATAATGTCACCCCACATGTACCGATCGTTTTTGTATCTCTGTTATGGTTCCAAACAAAATTTAAACCATGTTGCATGCAGAGAAAACCTTGAGTCAAGAAACAAACTTAAAGAAAAAAAGGAACAGCACAAGGAGGTCCCAACATTTTTTTTTATTCGAGCCATTGTCTTAGGTTTTTATAAGTATTACCGTTCACCAGCTAGCCTGCACAGATATTTACCGCCATTTTACATATTGTCTTTATTTCTCATGAAAAACGAAGCCTCTTTTGTGAATAGCCAAGGCGCTTGGGGCAAAAAGGGAACAAACATGGGCTACCCTGAGTCTTAAAAACTACCGGTTTTAGTTAAACAATGGTGAATACGTGCTTAGGCGAATGAAAGGCATGAAGTGCGTGATGTAACACAGAACATGAACCAATCATCTGGAACAACATGCTCAGAATTACTTGATATACTATATTTTAGATGTAGATATATTTTCGGCATCATAATTTGCGGATCTCCTTTCTACATTTCAGTCATTAGCTCTCAATCCCGTCATAGAAGAATTAGACGCTTGGGAATATTTACAGCTTGTACGAGGGCAGTTGTAGTGCGAATGCTACTTGAAATGTGATGCAAAAATCCTTTCAAATATTTTCGTAAAACCGCTGTAGAGGGGGCCAAGCATTTATTGGTAACATTGTAACCTTCATTGCAAAGGTTGCACATCTGATATAATGTACCACGGTAAACCGACTAAGGGTGTAGTCCCATCTCGATAGCTTAAAAACGCATCCCTCATCAAGCAGAGAGGGAGGTTCTGCAAGAGCCTAAAGCAGCTCAGGAACGCCGTCACCAAAGCGATTCTACTCGCCAAGCTACAGAGGTCACGTCGAGCCCGCGACGTAAAGAACGCGACACTGTTAGCGTGAACAAGCGATCTCCAGTTTTCTGTGTTTTTCTTTTAGAACCGAAAGTTCGTAATCAAAGATATCATTGCTATAGAAACAGCTCATTTACGGCTCTAATAAAGGGGTAAAATTGTGTGCCCACTACTACTCTTTCCTAATAAAATGCAAAAAGGCGCCAATGTCGTGTTCGCGCTAACAGTATCGCGATGTGCAGTTCCACCAGGGCCCTTCTGGTCCAACATCAATCCACAACATCACCTGGCAACCTCATGAAACAGACCCGGGATATAGATTTCCAACTGTCTACCTGGAGCTTCAAGCCAGCGCTTGTCCTGCCCGAGCTAAACAGCGGACGACAGGCTAGAGGCTCCACCACCCACAAAGGCGAAGGACGCCCCGGGCACCTCCACTATTCCCTACCCGACCCCCTCTTTCAACCGATCCTTCCGTGTTCACATTAGGCCAACGGTTCAATTCATTCTCACCATCCCCACAAAAAAACCACAACAGTCTAGCATGTGATGGATTAGTACCTCAACAGCAAGACCACCGATAGTTTGTGGTCCCTAAGGCTTCGGATGTTCTAACAGTAGATCTCGGCTCTTTAAAAGACGCTTATGAGATCTGCGCTATCTCCAAAATTTTGATTACGGCTGATAACACATTTTCAGTGAGAGCATATTTCGCATCTAGACTAAACGTGCAGTGATGCGTTCAATACGGACTACACCACACTGAGTCTTGCGCAAAAATCGTGCAGGACTAGAGATCAAAGTCTTACACTGCACTCGCAGTCCGACGCATGGGAAAATGCACGACCTACTTCGTCAGTGAACAATGCCCTGCCTGAAGAATTCAATTATAGCAGAGGCATAGTGTGCCCGCCTATATACGGGCCTGGGCTTTGTGTTGTTACAGATACAATCAACCGGAACACCTGCAAAATATTGCCCAAGAGTAACCATTGATCCTGAAATAGCAGATGGTCAGCCGAGCTACCGATGAGGCCTCCGCAAGACTGATGAACACGAAATCAAATCCCGGAAATACCCGAGTAGGCAGCACGCCTCGGCTCGAGCTACAGGGTGCCGCCGCTTGGTCACTCCGCGCCAGTCATGATGCAGAACCACTTCCAGGCCTTAGAGTCTATGGAAAACACTGAGCCAGAGGCGGAAGGAGAGATCGAATCAACGGGACCCTGGCATTCTTCCGTCCTAAAAAGACGTGGGAACTAATATCACAAATCGGTCAGACACACGACCGAGTATCCCTCAGATCTGACCGGTACTCTTGTGGCACAGGACGACCGGAACAAACAGATAGCGCAGCTCTCGCATTACACTCCAGATACTTCACCAGAGGATGGCGTGCTCGCGGCTCGTCCCATTGGACCCGTAGCTCCGCCACCGACTGCAGGGTCGCAAACATCGCGTTCTGCATTGTACCTCCATGCAAAAAAGTCGTTATTCACCGATTCAGCCAAATGAACAGCCAAAATCGACACCCTAAACAAATTAAAACAACTCATAGAAAGTAGCCTTCGCCATGACTATGTCTGAGCAGCAACCGGTCGTCCTACAATGAAATTGTCGACGGATTTTTATCAAATTAGGGGCGGGACTCGAGACCAAAATTATTAATGAAAACTTCATGTGTGGTTACTTCAAGTGCAGGAATGTAATAAACTCAATATACTTCCACATGTCATAGGCTTATACTTCTTTCATCCTTCATAGACGGGGAGGCTCCTACTCACGTACACAAGGGAAGGCGGAAATATATGTCTCAAGCAATATTCCTAAAATATCTGTCGACCTAAAGCGATGGTGCAGCCAGCAACAAGACGAGGTGGTAGCCTTGATATCCGCACTCTTGTAATTACAAATTATGTCCGAATGTCTGTTTCAGAGCGCAGCTCTTAGGCGCCCGTTTCCGGCTTGAGCGGCGTCGCCGTCGCCGTTGGCGTCGCCGTCGGCGTAACCGCGCGGTGCATTATGGGACATGTCCCATAATGCATCGCGCGGGGAGGAGAAGGAGGACGGGGAGGGGAGGATGAGGGGGAGGAGGCGGAGGAGAGTGGGAGGAGGAGGACGAGGGGGAGGGGGGAGGAAGAGAAAGGGGAGGGAGGGAAGGAGGAAGAAGGAGGACAGGAGGGGAGGAGGAGGAAGAGGAGGGAGGAGGGAAGGAGAATAGCAGGGAGGATGAGGAGGGGAGGAGGAGGGAGGAGGGGTATACCCTCCCCTTAGTACCCTCCTCCTCCGCAAGAGCTGCGCTCCAATTCGACGTTGCAGGGTGTTGTAAACGCCTTTCATTTTTGAACAGAAGTTTAAACACTTTTTAGAACAAAGAAAAACGTGAAGCGCCTAGTTTCTGTTTTTTAGAATTTGCATGCTCAGTGAAATGTTTGCAAAGCTCAACGCATTTCTTTTCGATAACGTGCAGCAGTTGCCACAGGACGTGTGTCCATTCTTTATCTGTCAAAACTTGGTTGCGTCATTGTTCCTGTCTCCGAGTCAAGGCTCATTCCCTCTTGAGGAAAACAATCTTGCTGCCGACCGAATTTTCTGGACGGAAAAGACGTTCAGGTGTGTTACCACCCGCTGCGTTCGTGCGGTCACTCGTGGATATCGGAGAAGACTGGCCCTGGCTCGGGTAGTTTTCGAAAAAATGCTCTTACAGATTGCTCTTGCAGTTAACGCTAACCCGTATTGCCAAAAAAATGCCCAATATTCTCTCGGCGATACCAGGGGGCAATAATAAAATAACGAGCAAACGGAGAAACGTGTGTACGTAGGTACCCCTCACGCCAAATATATTTCGCAGTTCTTCTTTGTGGACACTGTCTTCGTTCTTCAGATGCCCCTTGCCGAAGGGTGTTGAATAACTTAGTCTCGATTAGAATTGCTGCCGACGCTACGACAACAGCGCGACGCGCCTTGTGCACAGCTTGGCAACTCCGACAACTCGGACGACTCGGCTAGAATGCTCCGCCGGCCAACGCCATTTTCTCCCTGCGTTCTGATTGGAAGCGGCGGCTGAGAAAATTGTTCTTCTCGGGGAAAGTCTGTCCAGGACCGATTGCTCCCGAGGTCAAATATTCCGTCGCGGGCGAGGGGGTTCCCGCTTGTGGCGTCAATTTCCCCACGGATTCGCCAGCGGATCCGCGTGTGTGAACGAGCCATCAGCTGAACGCGAGCAGAAGGAAAATTTCACCGCCCATTACCACACCTTATCGAGATTTTTTCTTCCGCATTTGGAGGGCAGTGGGAGGTAAAGCTACCGAGCCGCTTTGTTTTGAGATTAAGTTGTTCCTTCTGAAAATGTTTTAAAAGAGTAGCAACAACTTTGTACATAATTTTGAAAGGCGCCCAAATCTAGATTTTCACAATATTATCAAAAAGAACAATCTCTTTGTTTCTCTTTAGTATTTTTTCTAAACTCAAAAGTGGAAAACTCACCACAGTAGGCGAATATAGACCAGCGTAACAGTGTCCATCAAAGGAAGACACCGCTTCGATGGAACAGCTTCTTTCCTTTAGAGAAAATGTCTCACTTACGATGAAGCGCACGACCCTGGAACAGAACAAAAAGCAACAAACAAGAGAATTCACACTAGTCATTCCACAGGTAGTAAATGTGCGTAATGTATATTTTACTTGCTTTTTTTTCAAGAAAACTGTAAATAAACGTTGTCTAATTTTGCTGAGTTTTCGAAGACGTTGACTAAACTTGCTTTAGTTCTTTTTACAATTTTTCTGTTCAAAACTCTAGGCATGTTTTTTACTCGTAACATTGAAACAAACAAAAAAACTTGGCTGATTGTGATTGATGAACTCGTCATTCCTGAAAATAATTGCAAGGATACATGATGATCGAATACTGAGACTGTGGTTATTCAAACCAGAGTCTCGGGTTTCATTCATAACGTGTAACTTACACCAGCTCGCGTGCGTATTAACCGATTAACGTGTATTTTTGTTTTGTTATTTGCAAGACGTTAGTGCGGCAATCCCCCTAAAATGTAACTAATCTTTTTCTTCTTTGTAATTGAAAGCCGTATTTTCACGGCTCCAATAGTACCTCCTGGTACTTCGGACTTCTTTCTCTGCTAGAGGTGCGAAACAGTAACAAAATCTAAAACGAGGAGCAACAATAATCACGTTGTTTAAAAACCTGACATTGGTTGTGAAAAAAAGTGTTAAACAACCAAAAGTAAAAAGACAGGCAAAGAAGTCAGTCAGACGACGTCTCAATAATCACGACGTCTAATACCCGGCACTGTGGTGCAGAAAAGGAAACATGTTAGTCAAAGAAACATACGAAAAAGGGAACGTTTCAAACTAGGCTATCTGGTTTATTTCTCAAAGAGCATATATATATATAGCCACACAGCTACTCTCAACCACCTTTTACGCAGAGATTTTCTGTGTTGAAAGACTTTTCAAATCAACCAAAGTGCGTAAAGAAACTTTGATAGCAATGCAACATCACTTAGCATTCGATGATCACGCCTAGAAATCTTCGCACGTTGGTCGAACTGCTTTGTCACAAATGCTACGCATCTACGATCATATTTATTTTGTGTATTTTGTTGTTTAAAGTCATTTGCGGTTCCTGGGATAGAACGATATTACCTCCATTGTTGCTCCGATAGCCACTTGCCAAATCAGTTTAGGCGTATTTTATTCATTGTCAATAAGACGGACGCGCAGACAAGTAACCGTTGTAATTGAATAGAATGAGGCAACTCTTGAGTAAAATAATATTGACTTGTCTGGGAATAAATGACACATTTTTTGTTGCGACTACTCCAGCAATAAAAGCAAAAATATAAAACAACTGGTTGTTTCTGCGGTGCTCTCTTAAACACGACGTTGAAAAGCGAAAGCATTTCGACGTCGTCTTTACAATAAGGCTTATATTGTACAAAAATATTATTGCGTCCCCTAACGAATGCCGACTGGTGTTGAGTACTGAACACTACATAAAATATCATCTTTTCAATTAATTCAACATTATATTTTGCGAAATACAACTAAGTGTCTATGCACGGATACCCCGATATTTTAAATACCGATAAGGGCACTGATCTATCGGGCCTTTAATCGGGTCATTGGTCCGTCTGCTGTGCCTATAGGGATTTTACTTCGGGAGAACTACTGGTGACAAACTTGCTTATGGAAAGGGGGAGAGGACAAACACAGCACTTACCCATTAAGTTTAACATAGAATTCACGTTCGTCATCTTCCGTTATGTATCCAGAAAACTGTATTGTGATAAAATTTGCGATTTCTTGGTAACCTTCTGCTTTGAGGCTGTCCTCGAGTTTCTGTAAACGAAGTGACAATATTTTGCAGAAGTTGCTCTAATACACCGAAATCTTCACACGATTAGGGAGTTTTAGTACTTATTTTTGCGCGCTTTTGGCAATATTCGATAATGATTCGATGCATTAGAAAATGTTGTCCGTTGGAGTTCTACGTGTTATTATGGAAGTTATTTGAACGGTCCATTTAAGCTTCTTATTTCCTCAAATAAAAGGCTTTAATGTGACCCAATATCCATGAAACCGGATATTTGGCTACACCGGAGGGAAGCGAGTCTGGCTTTAATAGCCGATTATCCGGTTATCCGTATCTTCAAAAACACACAAACGATATGGCCAACCGGTTATTCGGTTCTTCGGTTTCATCTCATGTAAAATCACGTTGAGTTAACCTGAGACTGGGGTAGAGAAGAAACATCCAAACGTAGAAGGGACAGAAAATAGACAGGACGACGTCTCAAACTCAGCTAACTCGTTTATTTAGTCCGCCTCCTTATATCGTCTCAATCTCAAGGTCATCTGCACCAACACGCACACAGACACAGAAAAAGATAAAGTTTATACAGTTCAAGGGCCACAGTCTCCATCACACAATGCAAGACCATTGATAACCTTTACAGGTCGACGCGATAAGGCAGCATCTATCGCGTCGACCTGTAAATGCTGTTAATGTTCTTGCATTGTGTGATGGAGACTGTGGCGCTTGAACTGTATAAACTTTATCCTTTTCTTTGTTTTTGCGTGTGTGTGTTGGTGAAGATGACCCTGAGATTAAGACTCTATAAGGAGGTGGACTCAATAAACGAGCAAGCTGAGTTTGAGACGTCGTCCTGTCTATTTTCTGTCCCTTCTACGATTTGATGTTTCCTCTCTACCCCAGTCTCAGGTTACTTCAACATGGTTAATATTCACCAGCTCGCCTGCACCCTTACGATTTTTTCATGTAAAATATTTGCAAGGCTCACATAATTTTTGCTTTATAGTCCTTGGATCCCTAAGAGTAAATCATGTTCCATCCGTTAATTCAAGTAATGCAATTACTTATTTGCGTGCATATCGCGAGGCGCTATGTACACCTCTTTTCCTAGAGAGCGCGTTGCTTACTTAACAGAGGGTCTCTCGACCTAAAGAGTTTCGCCAAGCGCGTTGATCGATCAACGGGACATAGATTTGTCACGAGTGTAACGTCACGTGTTCGTCTGGGTGTCGTCTTCGAATGGTGATTGGCTTATTGAACACAAGCACCAACTAAACTATGCTAGAATAACCGAGCTGGGAAACTGCCCGGGGCCTTATTTAAAATAGTGGCTCAAATTCGTACTCGAAAACCGAACTAAAGACGATCGCAACGCCGCCACTTCGACCGCAGCGGCCACTCCGGGACCTGCAAGTGTGCTCCGTACGGCTGCACGTATTGATTCAGGTCGTGTCGCACAAAGGCCAGTGGCGCTTTCTCTGAGTGCCAATTCGTTGTAGATATCAGGGCTGAGCAGAGATACTCCAAAAAGTATTCCGGAATACAAACACTGAGATACGTGTATATTAAGGCCCAAAATACAAATACTAGGATACATTTGTATTTTATGCAACGGGATATCCATGAGATACTTCTAAAAAACCGTCGAAAAAGTATTCCTGAATACAGATACAGATACCTACTGTTATATTTATGCAAGCCGAGTCTTAACGGCAACGTACATCTTTAATGGAGACAGGCGTTTTTCAGCGTCCATGGCTGGTAGCCGATGATCGAACCATAGGAGCACGGGCTCAGCTCGCGCACTCAGAGTTCACGCGCCGGTCACGCCTGCCGGTCATGCAACCACGGTATTGTTGTATTATGCAACAATTATCACTATATTACATTCCTTCCCCCTCAGGTGAGACAGTTCCGTAGCAAATGACTGGACGTCGCTCTCGTGGTGACCTTCTGAGCGGCTGCTCCTGCTGAGCCGCTGGCGATGACCCAACTTGAGGAACAGGTCTTTTGGGTTTTGCCTGGCAGGAGATGCTTGTGGTGTTCCATGTCCAGGCGCAGCCGTTGGTGGCAGCTTGACGTCGTAGTCAACGTCAGCTTCAAGGTTGTCATCCCAGTCAAGCCAAGCCTTCCTGAGGTGATCACGATGACGGCGATAAACCTCTCGATTGTCCAGCTGGACCTTGTAGGAGACTGGTCCCGTCACTGCTACAACCTTTGCTGCTTTCCATCGTGGTCCCGTCGCAAAATGCCGGGCGTAGACGATGTCGCCTACGTGAAACCGCTTGACTTTTGTTGGATCCGCTCCTGGATCTCTCTGGAGGTCAGGATGCAGTCTGTCCAACGGGGACCGCAGCCTCCGGCCCATCATCAACTCTCCCGAAGTCTTCCCGGTGTCCGAGTTAGGTGTCGTGTGCTGCTTAAATAAAAAAACGTGAAACCTTGCACTGTGTGTCCTCTTGAGTTAGCTTCTATAAGGCAGACTTGACTTCCCTCACCATTCTTTCTGCCCTGCCATTGCTCGCAGGATGGTACGGGGCTGTGTAGATGAAACGGACAGCATTAGGTTTCAAGAACTCTTTCATTTCACTTTTGAATGCCGTTCCGTTGTCCGAAACAATTACGTCGGGCCACCCATGTGTCGCGAATAGTTTCCTCAGTGCCGTAATCACTGCAGCTGATTTCGTGGACGGCATAATCTCGACTTCGGCCCAGTTAGAGAATGCGTCCACCACAATGAGAAAACTTTCACCTCGAACGGGTCCAGCGAAATCTACGTGCAGGTGGCTCCAGGGCTGTTCTGGCTTTATCCAAAAGTGAACAGGTGCTTTGGGATCGCTCTGCCTGTTTTCCTGGCACTGTTGGCAATGTCGTACAAAGTCCTCGATTGCTTGATTGATTTTAGGCCACCAAATGTACGCCCTGGCCGACATTTTCATTGCTGTCATTCCTGGGTGGTTGGCATGAAGCAATTGTAGGACCTTCCTTGTGGCTTGTTCGAGAATTACCACTCTATTTCCCCACAGAGTACAATCTCGATGCAAGGAAAGTTCTGTGCGTCTCACCTCAAAAGGTGCAAAAGATCCTCCCAGGGTTTCTTGTGGCCAACCCGAGAGTATTCATTGCTTGACTCTTGCCAACGTAGGGTCTTGCTTCGTCAGCCTTTCGATATCTGCTGCCTGCAGTGGAGGGTACTCGACGGCCTCGAGGAGCAGAACGTCACCTGGTGGCACTGGCTCGTCGACATCGCTTGGTGCTGGAAGGCGGCTTAACCCGTCTGCGTTGGTGTTGTTGATTCCTGGTCGAAACACAAGCTTGTAGTCATATGCTCCCAGCAGCAAGCTCCACCGCAGCATCCTCGGTCACAGGATTTGTGGCATTGGCTTCTCTGTGCCAAAAATCCCAAGAAGCGGTTTATGATCGGTTACGATCGTGAATTCTCTTCCCGCGAGATACTGGTGAAAGTGCTTCAAACCATAAACTACGGCAAGCCCTTCTTTGTCGATTTGAGCGTAATTGCGCTCATTTTGCCCCAATGTCCGTGACGCATAAGCTATTGGCACTTCTGTGCCATCATCGTTCTTGTGAGGAAGAACTGCACCAACACCAACCGGTGAAGCGTCACATGACAAGACCAGTGGACGCGCAGGGTCGTAGCGTACTAGCACTGCATCGGAGCTGAGAAGCCCTTTTAGGTTCCGGTACGCTTTCTCGTGCTCCTGCGTCCACGCCCATTTTCTTTCTTGGTCTAGAAGGCGATGCAATGGCTCGGCAACTTCAGCTTTCCCTTCAAGAAATCTGCTGTAAAAGTTGACTAGTCCCAAAAAAGCTTGTAGTTCTTTTTTGTTCTTTGGGCTCGGCGCACTCTTGATTGCAGTCACTTTTCTTCACTTGGGTGAATGCCAGTGGAGTCAATTCTGTGACCCAAGTACTCGATGCTTGTTTTACAGAACTCGCATTTGTCTTTGTTTACCCGCAAGCGCGAGTCTTGCAACCGCTGCATGACTGCTCTTAATCTTTCATTCTGCTCCGCCACGGTCGAGCCCGAGACAACGATATCGTCAAGATATACGACAACTCCCGGTATACCTGACAGCAAGCTGTCTACAACACGCTGGAACAATCTTGGTGCGAGAGATATGCCGAAAGGAAGTCGGCAAACTTTGTGTAGTCCTTTCAATGAATTCACGGTGAGGACTTCTGACGACTCGTCGTCAAGTACGAGCTGCTGATAGGCCTGGGTTAGGTCTAGTTTTGTGAATATCTTACTTGACCCTAGTGTGGCAAACAACTCGGTGACAGTCGGTAGTGGATAGACGTTGCTCTTAACCGCCTTGTTAACTGTGCTACGATAATCACCGCACAGGCGTAAATTTCCGTTTTTCTTTCTCACCACGGCGAGCGGTGTGGCCCAGTCGGAGTACTGGGTCGACTCCAGGATGCCTTGCTTCTCCAGGCGGTCTAACTCCTTGGTCACATCCTCTCGAAGGGCGAACGGCACTGGCCGACTCTTTAAAAACTTGGATTGCACGTCGTTCAGCTCGATGTGGATAGGAGCTCCCTTGAATCCGGGCAAATCGGTGCGAAATACCTCGGAAAAACTGCGCTGTTAGCGCTTCGTCGGACGTGCTGAGGTTTCGGATGCCGTGTAACTCGATGCCTAGCGGTCGAAACCAGTTTCGTCCCATCAAGCTTCTTCCGTGCTGTGCCACGACCATGATTGGCAAAACAGCCTTGCGTCCTTTAAACAAAACGCTTACCATTGCTTTGCCAACTGTAGGAAATGTTTGTTTTGACCAGGTCAACAACTTGGTGGGTGTGCTCTCGATGGGAATCACTCTCTTGCCTATCTGGCGAAACGTTTCTTCGCTCATGATAGAGCAAGACGCTCCAGAGTCAACTTCCATGATTACTTCTTGTGACTCTATCTTTACTGGCACTAGAAACTTTTCTTCGGTTTCGTGCACCTCGCAGATCGAACAGAGTTCGTCTACTTCGTAAACGCTGTCTCCCTTTTTTGTGTCTCTTCCTTTCTTTACTGTGGCTGTCTTACTTTGACATGCCTTTGCTATATGCCCCTTCTTCTGGCATTTGTAGCAGACGGAGTCTTTAAATTTGCACACGAAAGATTTGTGCTTACCGGTGCAACGGTGGCAGTTTCCGCTGTCTGCTTGCCTCTGAGGTTTCATAGTTGCCGCTTGAATTTCACCATCAGAGTCAACTTTACCGGTCTGTTGCCGTTGCTTCCTGATGTCTCGCTGTTGCTGTGACGTTGCCTCTGCAGTGACGGCCAAGTCGTAGGCTACGTCGAACGTCAAGTTGCGTTCAGCCAAAAGCCGTTGCTGCACTCTCTCTGGCGCGATGCCGCAGACGAACCTGTCTCGCATCATGATTTCAAGTGGCAGTTGTCTATCTCCGAAACCGCAGTCTTCTACCAGCTTTTGGAGCGCTGTCACGTGGTCTGCAACTGTCTCGCCAGCGTGCTGGTCGCGCTTGTAGAACAGGAACCTTGCGTAGAGTTCCGATGGCCTTGGGTGCAGATGAGCCTTGACCGCTGTCACTATCGTGGTATAGTCTGCAGCTGTCGGTCTCGTCGGCTTCACCAAGGTGACGATTAAAGGGGTATTCACACGAGGGAGAAATCCCGGGGATTTCTCCCCTGCACGCGCATCCGACGACGAAAACGTCAGGCTTTCCGATGTGCAAAAGCCTCGCGTTTTCATCTCGTGAGGCGCGCGTGCCGGGGAGAAATCCCCGGGATTTCTCCCTCGTGTGAATACCCCTTAAGGAGTACATTTCTTCTCCGCAGCAACTCAGCAGGACGGCACGCTTCTGCTCAGGCGTTTTCAGACTGTTGGCTACGCAGTACATTTCGAGTCGCTCTACGTACTCGTCCCAGGAAGCGTTGGTGCTGAGGCGATACTCGTTGATACCGCCCACAGCCATCCTCGGGGTCTGGGCAACGGACGCTTGCCCGTTGTTTTCGTCCGCTTCGTCGCCAATTGTTATATCTTATGCAAGCCGAGTCATAACGGCAACGTACATCTTTAATGGAGACAGGCGTTCTTTAACGTCCATGGCTGGTAGCCGATGATCGAACCATAGGAGCACGCGCTCAGCTCGCGCACCTCAGAGTTCACGCGCCGGTCACGCCTGCCGGTCATGCAACCACGGTATTGTTGTATTATGCAACAATGATCACTATATTGCACCTACAAAACTACATTTGTTCCCGAACGGTGCTACGTGGGAAGGCCGTAGTTCTCGGCGAATGCAAATGGCTATTTATCCTTGTTCACGTCTTTTTGAGTCACTTCATGTACTTTCCCCTACCTCGAACTAATGCCGCTAAAAATGTCACGCCCGGTTAACCACATAGTTGCTTAGTTCCTGAACGGTAAAGACTGCCTACTATGCTTGACAAAAGGTCTTTGCACGAAATGAACCCTGTTTTGCCGTGAGGGCGCTTCTCAAACTGTCGTCTTATATGCTTCTGAGTCACCCATAGTGTGTGGAGATTCGACAACAGAGCCGTATACCTTTTCTCCACTCAACTCCTTTACAACGTTCGCTATATGATAAACTAAAAAATGAGTGGAAAGCGTTATAGAGGACCTTATTTTGTTATTCTTGCAAGTAACCTTGTTTAAACCACAGGCTTTTCTTTTGGGTTGGTGACTGTGATGAATTACGATATAGGGTGGGTTCATGTTACAAATTCTGAAGAAACTTGCACCAAGGACATATTTTTACCTTTTAAATTTATCCTAAAAACGGCAACACATGTAACGAGATACTTAAGTATGGCAAAGTATTGGGATAGAAGCGATACATTGTAAATGTATTTCAAACAGAGATACAAATACATTTTTCAAATGTATCTTGATAGCAAAGATACAGATACTCGAAAGTATCACAAAGACACTATCGCGATACTGCCCAGCCCTAGTAGAAATATAAATCAACATTAAAGTTTTAAGTTGTCCCTAAAGGTGAGCGCTGTCCGGGTTTCAAGGGTGAGTTTCCCAACTGAGTGTTTTAGTAACGTTGCCTCAACCGAAGGCTGACGCGGTGTTTGGCGCTGCGTTGGGAACAGAAATAAATAGTTTAAGTTGTTGTCCCCATAAAAGTATTTCGCAACATAGCCGCTAGGGGCGTGAAGAATGGTAAGACGAATGACCTCCGAAAATCCCCTTTCAGGTTTCCGAACCTGTAGGCGATAGAAGGGAAACCCCCTGCGAAAAGATGCCGAGGCAAACGTTTGTTTCGCCCAACAATCTTCACTCCGGCACCGGAAAATGTATACGAATATTTTGTGTGTTGATATACGCGAATAATCGAGTAACGTAACTGGTCATTTTAATATCCGGTCATCCGGTTTTCAAATGAGAATTATTCTCTAATTCTAATGACCACTAACCGCTGTTACCTCAAAACTCGCTCTTCTTGCTACCTTAAATTTATTTCGTTATTATTGCACTCCGGTGCATGGACACTCCAGGATGCTAATCATACCCTTCGAAGGCGCTATAGATGCACAAATGACTCGAAAAACACGTTAGCGGTGACACAAATTTGAGCTATAGGGTGCCCCATGGAAATGCATTACTATTGTGAGATCCGAAACGCGCAGGGCTAGCGTTTTAGGTGGTTTCCGCTGCATTACGTTTTTTTCTCTACACAAATTGCATGCGACGTCATCGCACCGTGCTGGAAATCGCTACCCCTTGATTTAGAAGAAAAAACAAATCTTGTGGTGCTTATTCCAAAAAAATACAGTTGAGCGGAGGTAAGTTCCCCATGACGTCAATACCATGGTTGTATATGTTGCCCATTATTTGCGCGTCCGCAGGTGCGGATAAGGAGCTTGCTTTTGTGGAAAGTCGTACATACCTCGTAAACATCAACAACGTAGGAAGCAAGACTTGAGAGGTTTGCAGTGGTGCCGTAGTTGAAATGTAAGTACCCGAATCCGCGAACGGGCATGTAGTTATAAAGCTCACGAGCGACGCTCCTGAAATTCTGTTGATCGACAAAGCTTCTCATCTGAATGAGCTCCCTATCAGTAGATATGCCGGGGTCTCGAGGTAGGGTAAACAGAAATTTGCTCGTCTGAGACATTACACTGAGAAAATCATAATCCAAGCCTGCGAAAACATGAAACAAACACACTTTAGGTGACAAAGTACGAATTTAAAATAAAAAAAAATTATAAAATTATATTAAGAGAAATAATGAAATGTTTCTATACAAATCATAACAAGCGATGGGCACGTACGGAAGAAAAATACAAAAATTTAGTGTGCGGGGCGAGAATTAAATCAAGTACGCATATGCGAAAAATCAACGGTAGATAGTACCAAAATTGACAGATGCATTTGTATTTGTTGCAGAGTAATAGCAGATAGCCCCTTTATCGAAACCAAATGAACGATTCACGACTTTTCTTCCAAATATAGAACGCTACGTTATATTTTGTCAACGTATAGCACTCCATTGTATTAGTACGTAATTCAATTAAGAAAAGTTGACCGATCACTGCAATTAGTTTTATTATTAAATAATTAAAAATGCCCTCAGTGCCATCGGTATTACAGAAGGGAAAGGGGGGGGGGGGTAAGTGCATTTGCATAATAAGTTGGAACAGTCTATATTATTGACGACAGTTTTAATAGAGAATCGTTGACAATTTTGGTTATTGGTGCTGAGAGGTGGTTCCAGTCTACAGAGGCTTTCGGGATGAAGGAATCTTGAGATGCATTAGTGTTGAATGTTCGAATGCCTACCTTATATACGGGGTGTCCCGAATAACTTGCATCAAACCTTACACAAAAACGAAGCGCTCTGCAGGAGTGGGACAAACTGTAAGTGGTTAGCAATTGTCTTAGAAAAGTGCACACGACGTTTTTAGCTTACGTATTTATTTAGTTATTGATGACTAACTTGCTAACGTTTTTTTTTTTTATTCGTTTCAGGGCCGATGTATGAATGGAAATGTTGTAGAGCGTATTGAGAAACACAGAAATGAGGAATTTGCTACATTATGCGCTTTCGGCGCTTATTTTAATTAACCAAAAAAAAAAGTCAGCAAAATGTAAAACAAATGCTCTACATGACAACGCGCCCTCGTGTCGCGCATGTAGCGCTGTCAGAGGTGCTCTGAAAGAAAGAAGTTCATCTTACCACAGGCGCCCGTGCAAACAAATGAGATCCCGTTGAAAGATTTCTTCATAAATCATCGATAGACACAAGAAAAAACAACGGGCCGAGCTAATACCAGCTAGAAGACAAGGCCTGTGCCTGACGTCATCGTTGGTAGATCCCCGACCCGCCCCAAGTGGCAAACACCCCGAAGCTTGCGAGAGTATGAGCCACGTTACGTGGCGTATCAACTTCGTTTTGATTGGGGGGAGGGGGGGGGGGGGTAAAGCGGCGCCCCTTTCACGGCTGGGGGGCGGTGCCCATAGTATCCCTTGAGCGCCCCCGACCAGAGTGTGCCCTGCCCAGTGGCGACTGTTTCAGGAGGGGAAAACATATGGATGCCCCCCACTCTGAGAACTGGGGAGGGGGGGGGGGCGGGGCAAGCGCCCCCTTGGACCCCCTCCCCCCCCCCCCCCCGTTGGTATGCCCGTGGCCACGTGCGGCCGCGACTGCTGAGCGCGAGTGTTTGCGCGAGCTGATAACGAGCTTCCACAGTTCATTTGCAACGTGCATGCGACGCCCTCAAGGTTGCCGGTCTTAGCAGCCTATTAATGTGAGCTCAATATGAGCATATCCGCTGAAGTAGGCGATGGAGCAGACGCTGCAGCAGACAATGGTGCTCATCCGGGCTACCTAGGGGGCGCTAAAGGGATCTATTAGTGATGGCGTTTGGAAGTGGAAACGCGCGGGCCTTGTTTTCCAGGAGGTATTGGCCGAGCGCGGAGCCCGGGCGCAATTTGCTGGGGATGCGGGATTTTTGCCGCCACCCAGCGGCTAAACTTTCCCGCAAGTGGCATTTTCTGCTCACACGACCGGCTTCATGGGGACATGAGGAAATCTGCATCAACTGTTTTCTGCTACGATCCCAGGGCTGGCGTATAGATTCCATGGTACTGCAGCTAAGCACTGCTGCCCGCGCAGGTGGCCTCGTCTTGCGTCAAATTCACACACGCTGTCGTGTTAAAGAGACGCCCAACCGAAGCGGCGTTTTTTACAGCGCTAGAGCACTGTGGAACCAGCACCAGACAAATAGCTTGAGTACGATCCTTCTCGCTTCGATTTTTTTATATCCTATTACGCCTTTAGAAAGAGGTGAAAAGACTTGAAAGGTAAATTATATGACCCCAATTTGCATACACTAGGAGAGGCATGTCAAGTATTTTTTTTTTTTCGAGTGAATATCTTCTTAACCACGAATTAAAGCATAGAACAGGTAAATCTTGTTAAGACTGCAGTTTTTGTGTGCTGATGCAAGTGGCGTGTTTGTTCTTGCGTACTGTAGTATCGGGTACTTTCTGCCCTCTGGCGCCGTCACGTGACGAGAAAAACACTCTAGCGACTATTTTACGCCACAGAGAGACCTCCCCTCATTCACCAGAAAACCACCCCTTGGCACGTCGACCGAACTTCAGCAGTTTGAGAGGATACATTTTTCCTCCGTACAAACTGCTAGCGCGTAGAAAATTTCGAATCGAGCCAACATAGGATTTTATAGTTTTAGAGCAGAATCTTTATTTTTTAGACGTTTTGAATAAGAAACAACCAAAAACTTTTCAAAAGATATTGCAGCGTCTTAGCTCCCGAAAAACGTGGCGCTGCAATATTATCTAGCACGACGCTGCATCACATTTTGTGTTACCACTGCCTTTCCATTGATAAGAGACAAGGAGCCAAACGAATGATTTCTGTTTTGTTTTACTGGGATAGATTTGGTTCTTTCAAGAAAAGCTTACGGTTGTAACCCTGGGTGCTGTTCGTGGGGATGTCTAAGATTACGTAGTCACAGATGTTTGGTGGAGGCATAGCTTGGCCAGCAATGGACACATACAGTGCGCTGGTGGGCGAGTAGTAGCCGGGTGACATCATCTGACATAGCAGTGGAACAGGTGCTGAAATATATTAAAAACCCTATTAAAACTGTATTACCATATATCAAAATTTCTATGTACAATATTGTGTAGACTGGAACATCTAGAGTCAAAGTTAGCAAACAGGTGAGCTGGATAAGAACGATCAGGTAATCAAAACTGAAAACGACGTATTCTGTATGTTTTTTTTTGTCGTTCGCGGTAATCGGTTTCAATTATGTGTGATTATGATGGTGCCAGCGATGGGATAATAAAGCCTCTTAATACATGTTTTCAACAAGAAGCCATTCAAGACGTTTACAATAAAAAGTATAATTTTACTATTATCTCGGTAAGTAACAAATACCCATGTGGCATATTCATTTTCAAATAAAAATGAAGGCACACATAAAGTTGAAATAAATCGGTGCACTCTCACGTAATAACGTCACTCAAATTTGTAGTGTTTTTCTGTATAATAAGTGTCTAATTTTGTCTGACTTTCCGACAAGGTCTGCGTAACGCAATACAAGTGCTGGTAGGAATTAATAAAACGGTGCAAAAGAAAATACGTGAAAAAGTGAAAAGCACAAGCGAAAACAACGCTGACGCTCAATTGTAGTTTTCTTTCATATAAAAATTCAATTACACACGCAAAAAAAAAGGAAGAAACAAAGGAAAGAAGACAGGGACATCTCTCCATAAACCACCAAATAAATGTGTCACTCTAGGTGTTGTCTTTGGTTTTTCAATTTATTCCTTCTTATATCTTGTGATTATCTCAATCCTTCGATGTCGCGTTCCGGCTGCCACGCGTCTTGTCTGACCGTTCTTCCGAAACGTCGCTCCAGTTCTGTCGACTCCAGAGCACAACGAGAGTTTCCGCAAACTGCTCCCAATGCGACGCCGACGACTTATGAAGGGGCAGCTCTCGGCGCGTTGAACTTTCAGCTGTTCAAGATTCACTCAGCGAGACACAATTTGATGCAAGCACAGTAACCTAGAGACGACGAAGTGGATCTTTCTGGCAACAGAGCACGGCAAGAATGCATCCGATGGCGTAGATATGCTTGTGAAACATCAGACAACCCTGCACAACTTGCGGTTGCCTATCAGTGATGCTATACAAGGCACAGGTGTTTTTGTGGTACTAGCAGGCAAAACGGAAAATGTTTGTCTACTGCACGTTTGACATACCAAGCTTTAGGTATCATGAAGAAACACCAACAAGAGGAGTGGAAGAAGGCCAAGACGGTGTCTTGAATCCAGTCGTCTCACATATTAAAATACGAAAACTCGAGTCAAGAGGATTCCTTGTACGTGGCACGTAGCGCAGACTGAGTGGAAAAACACTGAACGAGTTGCACTATATTACTTACGGCATTCACTGGCGATGCTTACTGATTCTTATAAAGGGTGTACTTATTCTAATTAGACAAGCGCAGTCTATTTTTAGTATGTGTCCCTCCATTTTTTTAAGAACATATCATCACCACCCCTCCCCCTCCCCCCTTCAACCCAAACTCTCTTGCCCCTTCGTGAAACCCCGGATTCTTTTTAGATGATGAAGGAGGCTTCGCAAAAGATCCTGCAGACATCTTATGGCACCGAATTGAGTAGCTCCCACGCACACGCGGGGCAAAAGAAATTCCGACGCTGAATGACTGACGCTACCTAGCTTTTCTTCACCATTTTCTTTTTAACAAAAACATGTAATTGTTTTGCCCTCGCAACCTCTGGCGTCGGTCAGAGCAGAAGCTTCCGTAACGCCGCACGTTCGTAGTGGTGCCTAATGAAATAAATCAAAGTAATTTGTCACTAAACTACTACCAATAAAGTATTTCAATAGAATGGTAGCAGAGTGACTATATGATCACTCAAACACAACAATTTAAGGATGAAACGCGCCGCAAAACTACATTTTCGTAGGCATTATCAGCCACACCACTTATATGAGCTCGCTTGTTATTTTGAGGATCTACCAAGATTGTTTTGTATAAGTACAAGGATATGTCAATTGTTTTGGTTACAAATGAGTCGTTCCAGATATATAGATGCGTTTTGGGCCTCTCAGCTCGTTCGTGAGAACTCCAAACCTACCTGACATGCGGTCGCTCTGGACTCGTGTAACGGCTTCCCAACACTGGTGTTGAATTGCATCCAGCGGCTCCTTCGGGTGCTTAGTTTCAATACGTGGAGTAGATCCAATAGACGGGAGGTGACTACGTAACACGTTTCTAGGTTTATGCAAAACCGCTCCCAATCCTCGTCGTGTTCACACACCGTGGGGTGCGTTGTCAAAAGCGTGCAAAGCTAAATAAATATCAGCCCGTTTTTTTTTAGCGATTTTGTTTCTTTTGTTGTTCTTTAGCGCACGAAATCACGTCTCCCGGTACGAGCTCTTGGCATTGACAGTGCCACAACAACATTTTGTTATAGGCTATTTCTTCTCCCCAGAGTGCATGTAGGGGGCATCTGGTACTACAAAAAGTACAGAGCAAGTTGTTGACGCTCTAACGTAGCTCATTGATAAAAAAGTAAAAAAAAAAAAAAGCTCTGGCGCGGTGGGGACGCCACCGCCTTGCACGCAGTGGACCAAGGTTCGATTCCCGCAGGAAGCGGGCGATCTTTTTGAAGATTTGGTAACATCGACAAACGAACACCCTACAACGCGCACCACAACACCAAGAACATCCACATCTACTACAACAACGGCAGTCATTTTCAGTGTTGGAAAATACCCAGAACAGGAATCGCTGGAGAACAAAAATGAAGCATACCTGCGTCAATCTACATTACAGACACATCGACAGCTCCGACACCTCACGGCGAAGTCCTTGTCATCGTTGTCGCGTTCCAGCACTGTGGGGTTCTTAAACGAAACCCATTGGAACAAAATGGATATGAGACCATTTTGTTCCGAACGCTGTTGTTCTTTCATTGCCTCCTTTATACTCACAAGGCCTGGCAGTTCAACGACGGAGCAATAGAGTGCCTGGTCGCAGAATTGGTGTGGGAGGATCTGGTAGCACAGAGCATCAAAAAGCCATTTCTCGGGAAACAAGGACGTCAGTGCACAGCCTTTGCAGCGGCGAGGACCCGAAACTGACTTGTTTGCTCGGGAGAAGTGTGTTTCGGCATCTCGCCGCGGCGGGGCGCCAGTCAGGTGGCTCCCCTCTCATCCGTTGTCTGCCGCTCCACCTTTTCCATTTCGGCGGCCGTTTCTCGTGGCGATCTGCCAGGCTTTGTCACTATATAAGAGGCTATGGTTCTTTGTTTGTTAAGGAGCGCGTGAAAACGTGCCTCCAGGGACGAGCACTTGGTTGGTTGGTTGGAAAGTGACTTCATTATAATGGACCTTTTTCGAGTAACGAGCGCCGTCTGGGGAGTTGTCTGCGAACTACAATATAAGAGCCTCCGCCCGTCAAAACACTTTGGGATCGTGCCGTTGTATCGGTTTTCAGTGCTTTTTATACCCCGTACTACCGATACTAAAAGACAAAGCCTCAGAATAGACTAAATACGCGCGAAGATAGATGCTGAGAATGCTGCCGTCGCCATTTTCGCAGGGCACCGCGTCCCGGTGTCCTGCGGAAATGGCGACAGCGAGAGTGTACGCATGCGCAGAACCTTACTGGAAAAAGGTCATTATAAACGGTTTACTTACGCTCGCCGATCTTCATGAATGCTTTTAAGTTAGTTTTTTTTTTTTTTGATAAATCGCGTGAGTTTGGTCTTTTTCACACTTGTGAGGAGGGAATTCATGGTTGCCTTGCGATTCTCAGGGAACACAGTGAGCAGAACCCATTCTTCAAGGCTATTCGGTGGCATTTGAAGTGGTAATGCCTCTAGGGCTTTCCGTCTTGTCTCTTGAGTGCGGGGACAGTTTAAGAACACGTGGGTCTCCAAGGCAGTCTCCCTCGCAGTATTCACAGAGGCTCTCGTTCTGGGTTGGGTCGAGTGTCCTGCTTTTGAGTCCTGAAGTTGGGGCTCTTGCTGTTTCGCTGCTTGTCTGATTTTCTCGAAAATGGCTGTGCGTTTGGGAACCATTGCTGTACGGGTGCGTAATCTTCTAAAACATACTTTCTCCCAACGGGTGTAGTTATCCCCTGAGAGGGAATGCGGGTATTCTCGGAGGAGGCTCCCGAGCCGCTCGCGGCGTGCCTGGCAGTTCGACAGCCTTGAGTGCCAAGGGATCGACATCTTATTCTGCCTCCGGTTGGATTGGAGATCCAGTGTCATATTTTTGTAGGTCGTTGCGGTCAGTGCCGATACCGGGTAATTGATGAAGAGGGAGGGAGACCCATGCGGCAGCGTCCGCGGCGTTGTTCCCGGGTATTTCCTGGTGTCCCGGAATTCACCTTAGGGTTAATAGTCTTCTTTCGCTTCTGTATATGCGTGCAATTGCTTTGAGGGTGTACACCTTCTTACTTCTGCTCGGGGAGTTACGATACTCCTCGAAAGCCTTCTTGGAGTCTGTGTAGATGTAGATTTTCCTTTTTTTTTTCCTTTTTTTTTTGCGTGGGCTGAAAGCTGCGGTTTCGATGGCCAGCTGGATGGCCATTATTCTGCTTGTTTTACTTCCGTTTTTGGTGGTAGCGTTCTTGTGACCGTGAATTGTACTCTATGTCAGTGTGCTGCGATGGCGACTTGAGGCTCTACATTTGATGCATCGGTGTAGAATATATCTGCCTCGGGGTCTTCAAATATTTTTTGGAGGTCATAATTGTGTTTCTTAGCTGCTGTTTTTCTTCTTTCCGTTTGCTGTTTGCTAAGATTTTCTGGTAAAGGCTTCGTGTCCACGACTGCCTCATCCTCCGACGGTGGTGGGCGGATCGAGATGGGTGTTTCCCGGCATTCGATGTCTTATTTTTTAGGCGGTTCCTGTTGTTCTATTTAGTGCATTTTGGTAACCCGGTGACGACACTCATCGTCATAAGGTTAAGCGCCTCTAGGCCCTTCCGTTGCTTACTGTTGAGGCGAAGGTAGTTAATTCCGTAGGTGGTTTTGGACACTAACCGGGCTCTGAATATTTTCTTTTAGTGTGTGCTCTTACGCTCCCAACAACTTGCTCGTGACAAATTTGATTTTCCCGAGTGTCGCTTTTTTGCCATTTTTTGCTGTGCCGTCCTCTTCAAAGGTGACTCTCAGGATTTTGACAGAGTCGGTTCTTTGAATGAGGGTGACACTCATATTAATTTTGTTACAGGTTCCGTTTTCTTTCCCGCCTCTCTTATTTGCTACGGTAACGCAGTTTGTCTTATCTGGGGAGAGCCTCCTTCCCACCCTTTGTAGGAAAGAGTGGATGGTGTCCAAGCCTTCCTGCGAGATTATTTTTGCTCGTCTACGTCTCGTTCGTTCGACCAGATAGTAATGTAGTCAGCATAGATTGGATGTCCCAGAACCTCAACCGTCTCTTGTCCGAACGCTAAGTCTGCCATCACAATGTTAAACAGCATTGGTGATAAGGCCGCCCCTTCTGGTACTTCGATTATTTCCTCTTCTTCGGTCGATGTTCTTCCCCGACTACGACTTCGTGCGTCCGGTCTTCTAAGAACGACTCTATAAATTTCAGACTGCGGCCTTTCAGGCCCTGGTCGATAACGCCTTGGATCATGGAATCATGAGGTAAAGATCGAATGCCTTTTTTATATCGACTGCAACTATTGTCCTTGAGTACATGTTCGGGGGTCTTTCCAGTCTGTCCCTGGGTTTTAGGTTGATGGTATCGACGGGTGCAAGACCAGGCCGGAACCCTGCTCGTACCAAGAAAAGGCCGGTTCATCGCCGTCTGCTTGTTTCTTGTATTCTAGCTGCCAGGTTAATCTAGCCAGGAACATACGTTCGGTTATTTTACACAAATTGAAAGTTAGGGATATCGGTCGCAAGTTCTGAATCGAATAGTTTGGCTTGCCTGCTTTGGGTATAGGTATCACGGTGGAGTGTTTCCACCTTGCTGGTATCCTCCTGGTCTTCTATACTTCGTTGGTGTTCTGAAGTAACTGCTCTTTTTCCACTTCAGGTAAGTTGCATAAGGCGGCAACCATGATATGGTCAGGGCCAGGTGTGACGTTCTGTGCTGCGTGCAATGCTTCTAGTAGTTCTCCTATGTTGAACGCGACATGTATGTCCATCCTATCGTGGTAATCCGGTGTGTCTGCGGGGATGGTTTTACGATTTTGTGGTTGTGGGAAGAACTAATCGCTCGCTATTTCAGCTAGCTTCCGCTCGGTTATGCGTAATTTGAGCGCGGGGTTTTGGGAGGAGCATTTGGCCTTTTTCTTGCCCGTAAAGGCGCAAAAGGTTCGCCACATCTTGGTTGCTCCCCTTGGTGTTAGACTCGTCACAGTGTTTGCGTTACTGAGATCTCTTGAGCTGGTTGGTGTATCTCTTGGCGTTCGCCGTCGCCGCGTTGAATTTAAATCGGAATCACCAGTCTTCTTTTGTTCCATCTGAAGTGTTATTGGAATTGAAGACGAGTGACCCATAGGTTAAGCAGGTGAAGGTCTAGGTCGGGGTCGTCTGATTTTATTTTATGAATTTCGGTGAAAATTCAGAAGGCTTCCGTGATTCAGAGGCCTAGCTCGCCGTCGTTCACGAGATCACTAAATACTTTGCGGAACTTGTCCCATTTGATGACTTTTGACTGTCTCCTGGCGTCTGGGTGTAGTTCCGCCGTCAGTTCACTCTGAATGGGGATATGGTCGCTGTCCATACTGTCGGGCAGGACGGTCCACCGCGCCCTGACGTTATTTGAAGCCCAAGTGAGGTCCGGTGAGGTGTCACTCTGTCTTGAGGTTTGTCCGATGCGGGTGGGTATATGCGGTTTGTTGAGAAGTCTCCGAGTAACCGTTTTTGCCTGTTCTGCTATGTTTTACCCTCTTGCATGGATATATTGATGGCCCCCCATAGTGTTCTTTGCGTTGAAATCGCCTCCCACGATAATTTCCTCATCGCATTTTCGTGCTTTGATTAAGGTTTGTAGCCAACTCATACTTTCGTCTTCCTTCTTCTGTGGTGTGATGTAGACCGATGCTAATATGAGTTTTCCCTTGACGGTGTGTAGCCGTGCTGCCACAATTTCTTGGTGTTCGTCGAAAATAAGCGCCATGTCGATGTGCGAGTGTGGAACACTGCCCCTGGCTAGAAAAGCAGTTGTCCCGTTAAGACTGTGTAGTCCTTTTAGTTGATTTAGGATTGTTGGTATCTGGTATGCTTTCTACCCAGTAATGTTGATGTTCTGAGTATTCACCTCTCGTAGCAATACGGCAAGAGGAGCGTTCATACCCGCCCTTTCTATTCTTATTTTGAGTTCAGTTGTTTTGGAACGGATGCCGTTGCAGTTCCACTCAAGGATCCACGGAGGCCTTCGTTCCTCGTTGTGCTTTTGCCTTTCGCATAGTTATGTTCTGGCATTGAAAGCCTCAATGAGTCCCTCGTGCCTTTGAATAGGTCAGTAATATTTGCGTTCATGTCTGACATCTTGTCTTCAAGAGATCGCAGTTTTTTATCTATTCGTTCTGTTTCAGCCTTGATGATTTGGGAAAAAGGGTCGTTCCCCTTTATTGGGGGTAAACTTCTGCCTCCTGCAGAAGTACCGGCCACTAACACTGTCCACGGCATGCTTGACGCCCCGGGCGTTATCGTGTCGGCATCACTAAATTTCGATAGAACAGGCCAGGAAATTTCAGCTTTGTTAATATGTTTGATTCCGTGTTTTGCTTCTGGCTTTTTCACTCGCTGGAGGTTCTCGCCGGGCGGCGGAATTGCTTGTTTTGGGCATTTTTCGTCCATCGCAGTGTAAGGCCCTTTTCAAATATAGCATTCTGGCGGCATTCCGCAGTTGTCGCCTTCTTTGTGTGCCCTTCAACAATTATCCGCAGCGGCGGATTTTGCTGGGGCAAATGACAGCTTTTTGCCCGATCGCGTGACGGTTGAGGCACACCAACGATCTTGGTCTGTATTGCAGACCTTGCAGGTTACTCCGCAGTATCTGATGCACTCCGGTCTTGTGTTTCCTTTGAACGTGAGGATGGCTGTGGAGCTCATGGGTCTCACGTTGTGTACTCCAAGAATATTATGAGTCCTACATTCGACCTCTGAAAAAATAGTGTCGTTGGTGTTATCTTTTGCGTATCTAAAGTATGCGACCCCTTCACATTTGTGGGGGCTTGTGCTTGCAGTGCCTGCAACATCAGGGCTCACTCGGGACTGCCTATTTCGGTGATCTGTAAAAGTCGTCCTATCGCCTTTTTGTCTTTAGTGACCGGTGCGATAGTTTAGGCTTTTTCATTGTATTTGGTAGCTATATTTTTTTCCATTACGTCACGCCCCTCGTGTGGGCTGCGTCTTTAATAGGCTTTGGTAAGAACCCTTGCGTTACGTCTGCAGTTGCTTCTTATAAGACTTCTTGTGACAGCGTCTTTGGAGTCTGGTCGTTGGCTGCCGTGGTGTCGGTTCTTTCTGTTTCCGGTTCTTCTTGAAGCAGATCTTGAGAAAACACACTGGTGGCTTTTCGCTTCTTTCTTTTTGATGCAAGCTGTGAGATGTCTTCGTCTCCTTGGATCTTCGAGGACGATTAAGAACTCTGTGTTGCTTTGGCCACGTCACCAGTTTTTTTTAGTGTAGGAACACTAGTCATTGGCATCTCTGTGTTAGGACCAGGTATACACAGTTCAGATGGCTGATCTCTAGAAGATTTCTTTTGTAGGAAGTGTTCTATTTTGGCCTTGTATTCGGCGAATTTGCGCAGCGTTTCCAGGTCGATGGCTCGAAGAATTTTCATGGCCATTGTAATGGTCGGGGGGTTGCTCGTGCATTCCTTAATGCTCGCCGCGTGGTTGAGACACTCAATAAGGTATTGTGTGTTTTTGTGACTGACCTTAAGTAAGTCAACCTCGTCTCCTGGTATAATGTATGACGGTAGCAATCGGTGCCTGTTGCAATCTTAGCGAGTTCATTGTCGTCGCCATTCTCTTTGTCCATCTCCATTGAGTAGATATGAACCGGGAGTCTTGGTACCCTCCCGGTGTTTCTTTCTCTATCTGAGTTCACGGGGTGCGCAGTGGTGTAGGTGGTGATAGTAGTACAATTTGCTTCCTCAAGCTTGTGGTCCGTTTCGAGTAGGCCTTCCGTGACGGCCTTGCCGTCCGCCACAAAATTCTTCGTCAGGCTTAGCAGGCGGGAGCAGGAGCTTTGCGTGCACGTCTGCCTACTCCGAGAGCTTCGTCTTCTTTTCGCGAGTTCTTGGCAATGAAATTTCTACGAAAGCCTTTTGCAGTCGGCTATTTCATCCTATTTTCTCAGAGAGGTCGCATCGAACAGTCACGCCTCTATACAGCATTTCAATATTTCAAGCCCTAAGCCCAGCACCCGCATGATTGTCACTTCAGAAAGCGAGCAAATCAAACGCTATGCGGAAGAATATTGAAAATAAAACCGGCCAGGAGCCCCTTTTAGAGCGCAGCTCTTAGGCGCACGTTTCCTGGTTTCGCGGCGTCGGCGTAACCGTGCTAAATTTAGTGGGAAAATAACGTCACGTGACCTCAACAGCGATTCAATTCCCCGCTAAATTTAGCCGGAAAATTGACGTTACGTCACTTCAAATCCAATTCAGTTTTCTCGCTAAATTTAGCGGGGAAAATGACGTCACATGACTTGGTGTCACGTGACCTGTGAACAAATTCAGTTTCTCCGCTAGATTTAGCAGGACAATTGACGTCAAGTGCTGAGGAGGAGGAGGGGAAGGTACAGAACAGGAGCAAAGGAGGCGGAGAAGGAGGAGGAGGGGTAGGGGCGATGAGGAGGAGGAGAAGGCGAGGAGGATGGAACGAGGAGAGGAAGAGGGGAGCAGGACAGGGTACGAGGGAGGAGAAGGGGTATATTCTCCCCTCCGTACCCTCCTTTCCTTCTCCTCCTCAAGAGCTGCGCTCTAATCTCTGGTTACAGAGATTTGGAAACGTCTTTATTTTTTTTTTAATGTCTGTACTTTTGAGGAATAAGCGTTTACCCCTCAATTTATTTGCATATATACATCTACCACAGGCTGCCGACGGTCCACGGTGAGTTGATCAAAAAGCCTCTAAAATGTGCGTCTCGTGAACCTTCTGCTTCTTTCTCGGTGTCCGATGTCCTTACAATACTCCCCTTCCTAGATGTTGGAGGCATCTTTTTTTGAAGCGCACATGACGTGAAGTGGATGTCTTGGACTTAAATGGACTACCTGTCTGAAGTGCAGACCTGAGGTGTCTTGTTAGGAGCTGTTTAGTTGAGCAGTATAAGAGGGCTTAAGTCGGTTGAAGAATACAAAATCGTTTCTTGCCCCAAAGTCAACTTGCAAAGTCTTGGGGTAACACCGAAGGACGAGATACGGGCCGTCGTACGGCGCATCAAAGGGTTTTCGTAATGCGTGACGTCGAACGAATACGTGTCTGCACTTTGTCAAATCAGAAATCACAAAATCATTGTCGTTAGGTGGAAGTCGAGTCGGTGGCGGAGCTAACTCTCTCAAAGTTTGATGAGTCGGACAACGTAACTTCGTGCGTCGGGAAGAGCATCGGTTATAGTGTAGTGAAAGAACTCACCGAGGAAGCGGAGTGTCGTGCCCAAAGTGAATTCACCGCGTGTGCTCGTAAGGTCAGCTCTGTAAACCGTGCAAAGGCCAAGCATAACAAGAGGCAGTGCCTGAATCAGTTGCCTGATTTAATCCGCGCTTTGAGTGATGTCTTCAACTGTCGAATAAATCTTTCGACCATTCTTCTTTGCAGCTAGATGATACGTGATCGAACAAATTCGGGATACTCTGAAAGGACGTAGAAGCTCAACAAACAGTTGGGACTTAAATTGACGGCCTCTATCGGTTGTTACAGTGGCTGGCACACCAAAACGCGACAACCACGATGTTACGAAAGCCGAAGCAACTGATTCAGCTGTTTTTTCTGTTAAAGGCGTTGCCTCAGGCTGACCGGTGAATCAGTCTATGCAGGTTAGAATATATGCAAATCCATGTGATGGAGGTAGGGAACCAACAATGTCGATGTGGACATGGGAGAATCTTGCATCCCGTGGTTTGAGGCAAAAGACGAACTACTGTATGTTTCTGGATTTTAGATTTTGGTACTTGTGGCACGCTCTTGTCTATTCGCGTACGTCAGTGTTCATTTTCGGTCAGACAAAACGCGATGTTCGTTGAGTTACACGAATACCTGGATGAGCCAGCGAATGCAGTCAGTCGTAAACTGGACGACGGAATTCGGTAGTGAGGAATGGTCGCGGCGTGCCGGCAGAGGCGTCAGATGTCACTACATCGTTACATCATGGAATTCGAACGTCTTCGAGCTTAAGGGCTGTACTTCCGGCGAGGCGACGAAAATCTATATGATGCAAGAGGTTCGTCTCAGCTGACTGTACACTGAGACGGGATAAAGCGTCAAACGCTGGTTTGTTGGATCCCTTCAGACGGTCGCACCAATGCTGTAAATTCAACAATGATAGCCATTTGTATAATTTCACGTGGCCAATAACTATCTCTGCCAAATGCTGAAGGGATACTTTAACGAAATTTTAAGTATACTCGTCGTGTTCAAAAATAGGTTGAATATGATCCACACTATTCGTAAATGACAATCGCACGTTTGTATTTTGAGCCTGGTGGCTGTATATTTTGTTATAAACGGCCCACTTCGGCAAGCGCTCGGAGAATAGCCAGCGCCTAGTCGTTCCAGCCATCGAAGTGGCTGCGTTTGTACAGATTTTGAGTGACGGGTTAATCTTCTATAATCTGGTAGAGGGACAAAAGCAACTTCTGGGACACCCGAATTGAATTCTTGGGAAGAGCGGAGTTCCTCCTTCCCCTTTTCTCTCGTCGTGGCCGGAGGCGAGACACTCACCGTCACTACCTCTTAGGGTTTCTGGACGGGCATTACAAACAAGGTGTTAGCGACATCCACCACTTTTTTTTTTCTAATTGTTTAATTCGTTTTAAAATTCTTTTTCGTGACTTTTTTAATAAGATATTGGTGTTTTAGATGTGATACTGCTTCTTTGAACACATACAGACCAAAAAATAAGCTCCCATATTTTGTTGTAGTGTCCGTTTAAAGCACATGTCAGTGGTTTGTAGTCGGTTAATATGTGAAAAAATGCGACCCGTAAGAAAGTATCTAAAATGCTTGATGGCTAGATAAATAACTAGGAGCTTCCACCCAAACGCGTTGCATTTCTGTTCGGTTGGACGCATTTTTTTTAGGGGAAAAGAAAAGGGGTTGCCAGCGTTACTCAAATTGTTGCTGTAGGACCGCTCCGACCCCTTCCTCGGACGCATCAGTCATGATACGTGTTGGGGCGTTTGGCACTGGATGGTGGAGCATTGTAGCGTTGGATAGATCAGTTTTGATTTTCTCAAATGCATGCTGTCTGTCCTCTGTCCAAATGATCTCTTGTTTCGGATTGTGCTTTGTAGCAAAGATATCAGCAAGCGGTTGGCTTGTTGTGGCGCACTGAGGAAGGAACCGTCCAAAGAAGTTGATGAGGCCGAGAAATTCTCGCGGCAGTTTGATGGTTGTTGGTCTCCTGAAACTGGCAATCGCCTCAACCTTGTCAGGTAGTGGTTTTACTACGGAACTACTAAGGTGGTGTCCTAAGAATATCAATTCGTAGACACCGAATGAGCATTTCGCAGGGTTAATGACGAGACCATTGTCTCTTAAACGTGTGAGAAGGAGGCGAGGATGCTCGGTATGCTCTTCTTGCGTCTTGCTTGCCACTAGAATGTCGTCTAAGTAGGCAAAGCAAAAATCTAATCCCCGTGTAGGTAAATAAAGCGCTGAAACGTCTGTGTGGTATTTCGGAGTCCAAAAGTCATTCGGAGGAACTCATACATGCCGAGAAAGGGGATTATTGACGTCTTTGGGATGTCATTGACCTCCACATATGTTTGATGATATGCCATGCAGATTGTGGGAAAGGTCTTGGTTAGTACGGGATATTTATCGGATATTGTAACATCATTTAAAGCCCGATAATCCACGCACGGGCGCCAATCGCCAGGTGTGGCTTTAGGCATCATGTGTAGCGGCGACGACAAACAGCTTTTCGACGGCCGAATAATTCCCAGCTCCAGCATATGGTCAAACCCCTGCCTCACGATTTTTAGTCGCTCTGCCGCTAGTCGACAAGCGTGCATCGGTGGTCCCATTGTGACAATGTGATGAGTAACGTCGTGCTTTGGAGGACGTATCACGTTGCATGGTAGTGAGATCAGAAAAATTGTCAAGAAGTTTGTTGTAGATGTTGTACGGAGATGGTGGGTTTGCTGGGCGAGGTAGTGCTGCGAGTATTCCTGCTGCAGCGAGACGTGTCGTGAGTCTCGAATGCAGCGAGACGTTAATTCGTGAGCTTCGAATGTCCACCCATAGTTCAACTAAGCTAACCCCAGGATAGCTCGGATGGTAGAGCGCTCCATCTGTAATGAAGAGGTCCCGGGCTCGATACCCGAACCAGGTGGATTTTGTTTGTTCACGCACCAGTCACCTAGCTTTGTTTGGAGATATGGGCTTGTCCTTTGTCCCTCTTGTTCCCCTTCTCCAGGGATTATTTTTGTCATTCTTGTCCAGCTCGCTTGCACCTTTGCATTTAATTGCACTATAATCATATCCTTAAATTGCAAGCCGCACCCTTGTTGGTGTTAGACTGGTGGCAGCTGATAAAACCCGTTTGCTCTTCTGACGTTTAACCCCTGGTTCGCTCAGTTGGTAGAGCGCTCCACCTGTAATGAAGAGGTCCCGGGTTCGATACCCGGACCAGACGGATTTTTTCGGTCGCGCACCAGGCACCTAGCTGTGTTTGGAGATTTGTGTTTGTCCCTCTTCTTCCCGTTCTCCAGGGATTATTTTTGTCATTTTTGTCCAGCTCGCTTGCACCTTCGCATTTAAATGCATTATAAAAAGAAATCTACCCCAGAACACGTGATCTACATCAGCCACAAAAAAAAAAATCGAAAAATGCGCTCAAACCAGAAATCACGTTTATGCGACATCTGACCGTACGTGGCAATGCTGAACCGGTTCATTGCTTGAAGATTTGATGTGTTGTTTTTAGACCTGCGTTCTGTTGGGGAAGGTGGTGTCACGCTGACTTGTGCTCCCCTGTCAACAGAAAAGTGTACCTTGGTGTGTCTTTCCACGGTGAAAAAGAGGTGACCTGTGTGCTTGAGCACCTGACCGGTCAATATTAATAAGTGCTGCGGGCGTTTTCCTTCAACCCACTGCAAGGAGGAGAGCAGTGGTGCGCATGGGTTCCAAATGTTTTTATGGTGCCAGCAAAGCTCATGCTGCCTCGATGGACTAGGTCAGTCGTTCTCAATCATTGATATTTCGCGGAACCCTAGTGGATCGGCGGAGATGACGGAGGACCCCGCTCGCGGTGAGGGGAAGGCACAATAAAGGTTAATTATGATAATGATTTTATAAATGAATACATCTAAGAACTAGTGTGAATTAGACTTCCCATATTGATATATACACGAGAAAGCTCACCCGAAAATGGCAAGGTTTCTTCTCAATCTGAGTAAATACATCTTTTATTTCCACTCTTGACTGATGAGGTTGGGTTTGGCGGACACCTAGAATGTATTCGCGGACCCCCAAGGGTCCGCGGACGCCCATTTGAGAACCACTGGACTAGGTGAAGGAAGGCGCTTTGCTCAGGTGGCTTAGGCGCACGTGAGCAATGCTTTCCTATGGCAGCCACCTGGTCCACCAGCATCGTGACGTTTTCTTGTAGGTGCCAGAATTCTTCGGCATTCGGACATGAGCTGGAGGGCCGCGGCTGCTGCCGATCGCTGCTGGACTGCACGACAGCTTGGGTGCTGCGGAGCGCTCCATCAGGGAGCTTGTCAGCTAGTTCGGCAAGGTCGTCGATGGAAATATGGCCAGAGGTGGTGAAATACATGCGTATATTGAATGGCAACCGCTGTGGAAGACGTTGACGTTGGATTGAAGTGTCCATAGCTGAGGCCTGGCTTCCCGAAAGTTGTTTCATACGACGAAGGAGTTGGGAAGGTTTTCTGTCCCAGAGTTCCTCAATCGTGAGGAGCTGCTACAGTCGGCGCTCCTCTGAAGCAATTGTTCGACGGATCAACTCATTGTTTGATGATCGTAGGGATCTTGGACGTGGCAAAAAATTACTAAGTCACGTACCTCCGAGGTCTGGGTTGACGACAGTGACGTGAAAAATTCTCGAAGTTTCGTCGTTTGAGAAGTGATCTTCCAGTCAGCGAACTTGTTAGATCTGAGCAAACCAAAGTTCCGGGTCCGCCAGCCAGAATGCCGGGAGCTGACGGGAGCGAGTTGTTGAGTTAATTGACGGGTTAACTCGTCCTGGTGTAGGTCTTGGTCGGCTTCAGCCATGTCGCACGATGTGGTCTCCAGGGCCTCAGATGCCTACGGAGTTCTGATACATCAGGAGTGGAGGTCAGGATACGGGAGCGGGGAGGTCTGACGGTGCTGGAGGCGTAGTAGATCACGTCAGGTCACCACAGGAAAGATAAGTGGTTGCCCTCATTTCATTTACATTTACACATCTAGCAAAGGCTGCCGAGGGTCCACGGTGAATTGATCAAAAAGGCTCTTCCACGATCTGTGTTTCGCCAAGCTCCTGCTTCTGCTATCTCAGTGTTCGATGTTCCTACACTCTCTTCACCCTTCTTCACCCTTAATTAAAGCTGAGACTGCAGAAAAGATAAAAGCTCAAGCTAGTCCGCGCCCCTGGCTTTGAGATTCGCATTTCTAGCTGGAGCGCGCGTTCTGCAGAAGAACGCTTTAAGGCAGCGACATGGAGCTCTGGTACTTGTGGTATACACCTCGCAAGTGGGCTCATTTTCGTCTTCTGCGCATGAGAAAGGAAGTAGCGGTGACGTCAGAACGCCGAGCCCTGATTGGCTGATCGCGACCCCCCTATCTGAGCGTCGTCTGCTCCTTTGCAACGTCGTCTGCTCGAAACGTCGTCTGCGTCTGTCTTACCTTTCCTGCCACTTTCGGAAGTGCAGGTCTTTCGAAGCGAGCGCGACTTCCCCTTTCAGAGGGGGTAGACGAAATAAATCGAGCGGTACGTTGTTTTTGACAACTAGCAGACGCGCGTCAAGGAGAGAAGTCAAAGGACTCTCTGGCGAGGTGTCCCGAGGCGCCGAGGTTTGTTTCCTAAGAACCGAGAGTGAGCGTGTTAGTGTCCGCAAGTCCCTTCCCAAATACTTTTTCCCTCCTTTCGTGTGCGGCGAGACTCCTCACTCTTTAGCGGCGTCGGCGGGTCGGCGCAGTTAACATCGTCTGCTTTAGGTCTGCTAGTCAATGCGATGGCTGCTTTACCTTTACTGCGTCTGTCGGAGATTCACCGCTTTTTCACCGGCGAGAGTCACCGCTGCCTCGGAAAACAAGGAGATGACAAGAGGAAGAGATTGAAGGGTTCACAATGGTCGCGCGGGCATATTCCATTCAACACGCCAGCTGGTCGTGGGCAGACGGTCTTGGCCAAGGACCGTCGGAGCACCGCTGTGCCTGCTAGGCCTATCTGCCGAGCTCGCTTACTCAGGGTCGGTGGAATCGTGGCCGTTGGAGCATTTCCCGGGTGTTTGTGGATCCAGCGTTCTTGTTCGTCGTGGTTTATTTCAAGTACTTTTTACTTTTTTTCTTGCTGCTTGCAGTCGGGACGCGTGAGAAGAGCACGTACAAAAATAAACGTCCGTTGATCGTCGCGACCAAGTAACTGAGCGACGCTGTCGGCCATGATGAGTTGATCGTCGTAGGATTCCGTCGTAACCTGAGCAAAACTTACGATAATTTCGTTTCGTGAATAGGAATATGTTCTCACGTTTTGTCTTACACACACTTCTGGCGTACGATGGTTTTGTGAATCTGGCCTCTGCACTTCCGAAAGTCGCAGGAAAGGTAAGACAGACGTAGACGACCTTGCGAGCAGACGACGTTGCAATGGAGCAGACGACGCTCAGATAGGGGGTCGCAATCAGCCAATCAGGGCTCGGCGTTCTGACGTCACCGCTACCCCCTGCGCAAGAAGCAGACGAACTTGCCCTCCGCATTGGCTGCAGTCTCAGCCAAAAGGAGCCTTGCAAAGGCTTTCTGGATATTACAGCGAAGCTGTTTATGGCGTGGGTTCCATTAATTGTTCGTGCACCTGATCAAAATCTTTACACTTGCACCGCCACACGCACCGCACGCGCACGCCTTGCCTGTATGAAATATTCAAAGTAAATAACCGAAATAAAGCGTTGACGAACAAGCGTGCATGATACCATTTGTTTTCGGCTTTTGATTTAGAATAGTTACTGCTGCAGACGGCGGCACGTGCGGCGCGTGAAACACCATTCCCTGCATTCTTCTTGATGCTTGCGTAATTTAGCAAAAGGTATATTCAGTAGATTAGTTATTAATAGGCATCATTCTAAAGATCAGTATACTCTTAGGTAAATAATAAAGGTTTCTCAAAGCTTTGCCGCTGTGTGACCCGCGTCGGGCATGTCTGCGCTCGCACCACCCTCTCTTTGTCGTCGTTCCAAGCGCTTGCGTGCCTAGTTCCCTTTCCTTCCGCTATCCCGCGGTGGCGGTCCCGTCCAGCGTGTCTACTTTCCGCCAGGTGGCGGTCCCGTCGCGCATGCCTAGTTTCCTCCGGCTCCTCGAGGCGGGTCTTTGTCATGTGCTAAAAGTCTTCGCTGGTCATCCACTTTCATCGAGTGGAATGGTTCACGATTTTTTTCTTTAATTTTTATTGCGTTCGCTCGAATTAGTGAGGGGGACTCTAGTAACACAATAAAAATAAAATAAACAGATGTGCGATACTTTAAACCTAGTAGGTAAAATAATTTCAGAATACTGAGCACATTGTTCATTGTTTATGACGTCCTTGGCCTGAACTAATAGATAACCGAAATGACAGGAGCTTGCAACAACCATGGGCTATCTTCCTAGTTGTTGAAATTAACATCCAGTTATTAAGATGTAAAGGCCCTACCGATTTATGGGTGTTTCAAGCAAAACATCACGCGCTTGAAAGGATCAGTAGGGTTGCGTGCACCTACGCAGCCCGTCCTAAATCTAAAGTTTTAATCGTCATTATCCGATGCTCTATACCAATGTTGTCACTGAACGCTCGTGTTTGGCACTCATAGGCACGCCCATCGAAGCAGCGTTTGATTGTCTTCGTCCCTGTGTAGTACCCCTTTAAGGATGAACGAAGCATAGCGATCTGGAGGACTTAAAAGCGCACAAATCGTGAACGAGGTAGAAACACATACAACACGTACTAGCGCTAACTTTCAACTGATTTAACCAAGAGAATAGCTGGGGGCAACAAACCGAGTTATTTTTTCTTTATCAGAGTAATCAAAGATGACGATACGAAGGCAGCTCCTCGTGTGACCAATGCATTAGTCAGAGCGAAGCGCTCGTTTCCAGACTGAGTTATTGGGCAGGAGATCGAACTATAGAGGCTTGAACACGCGCCAGATTGAGCCGCTATTGCCAACCATCTCTTGTATTACCGAGATGCCGAGCCAGTGATACGGCCGTCGAGGAGCCTCCACAAAGGCTTATGCCTGGGAGAAGTACACAGTAGCACTTTAAGTGGTAAAAACCTGTCCTGCTGTGGTAATGATGAAGTGAAGCGAACGGAACAAAAGGACACAAAAACAGAAGGTTGGTTATGGTGGCGCCCTTTCACAGCTGCTTCAAAGCGTCTATAGTAGGTGCTTTATCGAGCATAATGTTCTTGCTGTCCCCACAGGCCGTTGTTTAATAATACAACATAACAAATATATTGAACCTCGCCAAGTACATTCTGGGTGCGAGCGCTTCACTCTGACCAGTCCTTTGGTCATACGAGCACCAGCCTTCGGATCGTCATCTTCGATTTCTCTGGTCAACAGCAAACAAGAACGTTCTGTTTGTCATCCACACAGATTAAGCCTTCCGCTAGAGGTGTAACCGTCTGATGCCCTATCCGACACTTGGTGAAAACTTTTCTTGGCAATGATGCCAAAGCTATGGGTGGATCCCGTGAATTCGCGCACGTTGAGCGCCGATCACATCTGTGCTCGCGCGATTTTCAGTTGCTCGGTAGTGCCAGAAAAAGTTGTCCCCGAGTAGAGACGAGGTTAAATTGTTTGTTATGCCTTGTTAGTAAACACCAGGCTGTAGGGACTACAAGTACCATAAAGCGCCCCCTACAGTTCGGTCTCCTGCCCAATACTCCGTATCAAATTTAGTACACAACGCTGTCAAAGTAACTGGCAAGACTGCGTGCTTTTATGGTTTCGTTTCCGCGAGAACAAATTATCTCCGAGGAAAAACTCAATGCTTGCTCCAGCAGTTTTGACAGAGTTGTACAGTAAATATGAAACAGAGTGTACAAAAACCCTAGCTATAAAGCATGGTTGTTAACGCTGTAGCGTAGCTCTGTAGTAACGCTTCCGCTTCACACGCAGCGGACTCAGATTCGATTCTCGGGGCCGGCGGGCGATCGTTTTCAAGAATTGACAACATCGACGACGGGCACCCTAATACGTCACCTACCAGATCAACAACGACAAAAACTATATAACAAAGGCAGCCACTATAACATACTCAAGTTCAACAACAACAACATGAACAACGTACGTCACTTCTAGCGTTGGAAAAGGCCCATAACATCTGTAAAGAGAGCGCTTGCGCTCGGCAAGAACGGTGAAGGCCTGGAGAGCTCGCTCCTATAAGCTCCACTAGGTAGAGCCATAGCCTCCTATATACTGGCTAAGCCTGGCAGATAGCCTCGAGAAACGGCCGCCGAAATGGAAAAGATGGAGCGACAGACAATGGATGAGAGGAGAGCCACGTGACTGGCGCCCCGCTGCGGGGAGACGCCGAAAGACATTTCTCCCGAGCGAACAAGTGTCTCGGGTCCTCGCCGCTGCAAACGCTGTGCGCTGACGTCCAGGTCCCCCGAGGAATGACTCTTTGATGCTCTGTGCTACCATATCTTCGCGCTTCAAATCTGCAACAGGGCACTCTATGTTCATCATCGAACTGCAAGACTTTGTGAGTATAGAGGAGGCGATGGTAGAGCGAGTCGCATGCGTCGCCCTATAGACCTTTCCAAAAAGAGCGTTTGGCCGGTGCCATTTTGAGTGTTCGTGCCTATGGCGCGTGCTTTGCTCGCTTTCCGTAGCGACGAACACGCACGTGCAAGGCTGTGAAGATCGCACACTGGACTGTGACTTCGTAGACATCGGAAAGGTCTATATTTGATTACTGACGTGAAGGACGGGAGTAACTCTCATCTACTAGAGCAAGACACGTGACTGGCACTAGTGTCATATCAGTGAGGTTGTTTGCGCTGCCTAAGTGTTGGCCCGGTACTCGCGTTTTCTGGGTCCCTCACGGCTTTGGTGGTTTCGTTGAAAAACTGCGTAGCCTCAGCATCGCAAACCTGTGTTCGCACTTCAGCTTCTTCTATCCTTTCTAGTATTTAATCAGACAGAATGCTACATTAGAGAATTTTAGCAGACCGTACGCTTTATGCTTCGCTTTGCAAGCAAAAGGTCGTGCCATTATTGCAAAAAAAAATGAATTAAGCACGTGCCCACTTGGCTCGATTCCCTCAGCGTACGATTTACTAAACCTCCCTAATAGCTCCTCCACCCCGCAGAAGGAAAAGTTTCCGAAGGTGACCTTCCCATAATCTCTTGCCATATGGAAGGAGAAGACTGACCTGAAAACTACGTGGTCCTGGTAGCGGCCCGTTTCAAGGTCTATTAACTTCTGGCTGTGCAGAGGCATACGTATCTTTCAAATAATATACTTCAGGCCAGTGCAGGCTTGGTTGGCTGACTTTAAGCGGTCAATGCACGCTGTTTAATGTTGTAATTTATGTTAAGAGGGAAAACATGGTTTTCACGATCCGGAGCGAAGCGCGGTTCAAACCCACACGCATTCCGGATTCGAATGCCGGAATACGTATCAAAGGCGCGCTTCCGGTTCAGGTGTCCCTGCTCCGTTTTTACGTGTTCCCGCCCCAGTATTTGGAGGTCAAATATCTTAACTTTTACGTGGCCCGTAGTGTGACTTAGGTACCCGCACTGTGACGTAGGCGTTCGTATTGAGGAAGTGACCAATCACGAAGCGCTTTCGTCCCGCCACTGATCATCTCTGACGCCTCCAACGCCAGCAAACTAGAGCCCGCCCGGCCTTGTTGGCGGAGTCGCCGAGCGCGGGGCGCGTAGTCAGCGGTTGCGCTGCTGCCGGCTTCTCGCAGTGATTTTTCTGCGCCGTGTCACGTCTCTCCCGTCGCAAGTGCATGTCCGTATTCGGTTTTGTGCGCGGTAGTTTCGGCATTATGACGTGAGAATTCGCCTATTCTGCCGACGACTGTTCAACCTTTCCCCGCTGAGTCGAGGCAAGCATTTAGACAAAGCGCCCGTCGAGACCGGAAGAAGCTTTGCCGGCGCCACTTCTTCGTTCGTCAAGTTGGGTCGCAAACTCATGGTGGTGAGAGCAAATACCGTTGAAAATAATACAGGAAACTCCGGGGTAAGATGGGAGACGGAAGTAGAAAGCGATCCTGGCGGTATGGAGTGAACAACTCGCCACTTTCCTCGGAAATGAATCAAGTGGGTCTGACTCACTAGAGAAACTGATAGTTTATGAAATATTCCGTTTTTTTTTGGTTTTTTTTTTGATGGAGCATAGGGAGCTTAAGCTCGTGATATTAGACATCTTAGTATTTTGATGTCAAAATGCAGTGTGTTTTATAGAATAGTCAGGATTTGTATAGCGATTTTGTACAATCTAAATAATTATTAACCTTTTCTGAGCTTGTTGATTTATTTGTTTTATTCCTACCGAAACATGCCTTATTAAATGCCCTTGGCTCCAAGTGACCATAATTGGCAATAGGCATCAATTTTTTATGAGACCGACTTGAAATGACTCTGGGTGACTAGAAGTGATTATTATTGATAATTATGTGATTTTTTGTTTGCTTACTCCTATGAACGGCCAAAAGTAGCTTTAGTCGGCTATTAACATCTTCTTTGACCACATTGACCTTAAATGGCTGCCAATGGCTATTGATGAGATAATTGACAATTATGCATTTCGGCGTTAGTGAATGTATATGGTTTCAACTGGCTATTATTGGCTATCAGCCTCCACTTTTATATATATATCATAGATATGGCTACAAATATCAATAATGAGTAATGAAAACTGAGCTATTTCTGTTTATAAACTGAAATGACTTTAGGTGGCAATTGTTGGCTATTAGATTATATTTCTGACCAGATTGGATTAAAGGGCCCCTGAAAAGAAAAAAAAGTTTTTTTTTTAAACAGTCTGGTTGGGACACGCGTGTCGAAAAATGAATTTTACGCGAAAAAAAGTAATTTTTAGAGCAATATTGACGGCGAGAGATTTATTTGAAGTTTTGCGCGCAAATTCCATGGTCATTCAGCTCGGCTTCTCATTGGTAACGATGGTCATTCAAATCAGCTTCTCATTGGCCAATAGAATGAGTGACAGCTTAGATGTTGGTTATAAAATCTTCGTGATCTCTTGAAATCGCCTTTTGAATTACATCTTTTTAGGTTTAAAAAACAATCCATCGAATGAACGTCGTAATGGTTTACAAACGTTTTACAAAATCGCAACTTCCGTCCGGATAAAACAACAAACAAAAGCTTCGCCATTTTTTTTTTTTCTGTCATGGTCGTTGTTTTGCAACTTGTCTCGCGTCCTCGGGTGGTTTTGTAGTTTTATCGCGTTTATATGTGAAGACCTCCTGAAGAGGGCTTGTTGCTTGTGTTAGTTAGTCATGGCCGATTCACACGACGGATTGATTGATCACGTGACGACATGCCCGCGGTTCGTCTGTCTCCCAAGCGCATCCACACAAGGGAGACGACGAGCAGACGCCAGCGAGGACGGACCGAACCTGGTCGCCACCTCACAGTGCCGCGAAACTCCAACATCGCACCGTTGGACCGTCGTCCAAGAGAGAAATCGACGCTCGCTACCGCGATAATGAATCGTACGCCGCTGTTACGTACAGATCGAGACAAAACACCGTGATAGGCTTCGCGCGAAGTGCCACTAGCTTTACTAACCCAAAGCATGAGAGTGACACAGGCATGGTCCTGCGCGAGAAGGGCTTCGCGTGGAAGCGACGAAGTTCTGGGCTCGCGAAGGGGCGTTTGGAGATGCCTTCACGCATTCCGCGCTCGTGCACAACACTCAAGTTCACCACAGCCACAAGAGAGGTCTTGCTCGGTGAAATCCTGATTGGACGTGCAAGAATTATCGCGGCGTGCTAGACGAGTTTTGACGGAAGCTTGTTGACGCGGACCCGGAGGAGTACCGGAACCTGCGTCGCATCAGCCAGACAATGTTTCTGCAGTTCCTTTCACACCTGGAACGAAGAAACGCCTGACAAAATCAACCAACGAACGTACAAAACACAACGATGCGCCACTTTTGTTTACATCGCCCAGAAACAAAAACAAAACAAGGAAAACAATAAACCGTTGCCAGACTAAACGCTTTTCAAGTCAATCTCTCGCCAAAAATCCGCGAGTGAAAAAGGCGCTTGACTTTATCAGTCCGCGCGTCCGCGGACGAGGCGCGGATCACAGGAATCGGTGACGAGCCGGTCACTTGGTACACGGTCTGCGGACGAAAATCGCGATTCGGTCCGTCGTGTGAATCGGCTGTACAACGCGGTACGACGTGCGACCGGCAGACACAGGAAATGGCAATGGCTCTCGTACGGGGCGCAGCCAAGCAGCCAAGCCGATCCACTACGAAGAGGCGGGGAGTACCTCTCCTCCAGGCGCCCGAAATGCCGAGAGAGAGAACAAGTGGAAAGGAGGTGACTACCGACTAAATTGCGTCTGGCGCAATCAATATTGCTCTAAAAAAAAAAAATTTTTCGCGTAAAATTTATATTTTGACACGCGTGTCCCAACCAGACTGTTTTCAAAAAACTTTTTTTTCTTTTCAGGGGCCCTTTAAGGGCTACTAATGGCTGTTAGTCAGTATAATAGCAATTATCTTCTGTCTGAGTGTTTATGAATGAGAATGGCTTGAAGTGGCTATTATTGGCTAGAAGTACTTAATTTCAAATAGATTGGCTGCAAATGGCTACAAACCGCTATTAGTAGATAACTATTGCTTGAGCTATTTTTATATTTACGAAATGGACTGGCTTCAAGCGGATAGTGTTGGCTATTTGTATTTATTTTCACCAGATTGAATTGAAATGGTTGCTGCTGGATATTGATGAGATCATTAAACAATTATGTGCTATTTCGGTGCTTAAAAATGAGTATGGCTTCAAGCGGCTATTATTGGCTTATGCATCAAATTTTAGATAAATTTGATTGAAATGGCTACAAATGGCTATTAGTGACTAGTGTTGATATATATGGGCGTTTTAGTGTTTACTAACTGGAATGACTTTAAGTGGCTATTTTTGGCTATTTGCATATATTTCTTACCAGATTGGCTTCAAATGGCTAGCAATGGCTATTAGTCAGTATATCGACATTTATGTGCTATTTCAGTGTTCTTGAATGAAACTGGCTACAAGTGGCATTTACTGGCTATAAGCATTTAGATTGGCTTAAAATGGCTACAAATAGCTATTAGAGACTAGTTTTGATATTTATGGCCGTTTTAGTGCTTACTAACTGGAATGACTTTAAGTGGCTATTGTTGGCTATTAGCATCTATTTCTGGCCAGATTCACCTGAAATGGCTTGCAATGGCTATTAGTGCGTATAATTGACAATGATGTGCTATTTCAGCGTTTTTGGATAAAACTGGCTACATGTGGCTATTACTGGCTATAAGCATTTAGATTGGCTTAAAGTTGCTACAAATGGCTAGTAGTGACTAGTGTTGATATTTATAAGCAGGTTGTATGTTTACTAACTGGAATGGTTTAGTGGCTATTGTTGGCTATTAGCTTCTATTTCTGGCCATATTCGCCTCAAATGGCTTGCAATCACTATTAGTGGGTATAATTGTCAATTCTGTAGTATTTCACAGTTTATGGACGAAACTGGCTTCAAGTGGCTATTATTGACTATAAGCATTTTTTCTTTAGTAAATTGGCATGAAATAGCTATAAATGGCTATTAGTGGCTAGTCTTGATAGTTATGAGCAATTTTAGTGTTTACTAACCGGCCTGGCTTTTAGTAGCTGTTGGCTATTATCATTCTTTTTTAAGCAGTTTGGCTTCAATGGGCTAGCAATGGCTATAGCAAGTATAGTTCTGGATATTCATGAATAGCCATTCATAGCCATTCAATGGATATTCATGAATAGCCATTCAATGGATATTCACGAATAGCCATTCATAGCTATTTGAAGCCAGTCTGGTCAAAAATAGATGGTAATAGCCAAAACTAGCCACATGAAGCCATTTCAGTTTCTAGACAAAGAAATAGCTGCTAATTATAAATACTAGTCACTTTAAGCCATATTTAGCCAATTCAAGCCACCCAGGTCAGGAACAAATGATTATAGCCAATAATAGCCAATCCAAGCCAACCAAGTAAAGAATAGATGCCTATAACCAATAATACTCAGTTGAAGTCATTCAAATATATATACAGACTTCAATTGCATAAACTGTAAATAATAGTTGCTGATAGCCATGTATAGCCATTTCAAGCCAATCTAATAAAAATAGATGCTAATAGCCAATAATAGACATTTGAGGTCATTTTCAATCATAATCGCCAAAATAGCATAGAATTGTAAACTATATTCACGAATAGCCATTGATAGCCATTTGAAGCCAGTCTGGTAAAAAATCGATGGTAACAGCCAAAACTAGCCACATGAGCCATTTCAGTTTGTAGACAAAGTAATAGCTGCAGATTATAAATACTAGTTACTTTAGCCATTTGTAGCCCATTCAAGCCACCCAGGCCAGGAATAGATGATTATAGCAAATCAAAGCCAACCAAGTCAAGAATAGATGCCTCTAACCAATAATATCCAGTTGAAGTCATTCAAATCTATACAGACTCCAACTGCATAAATTGTAAATAATAGTTACTGATAGCCATGTATAGCCATTTCAAGCCAATCTAATAAAAATTGATGCTAATAGCCAATAATAGACATTTGAAGTCATTGTCCATCATAATCACCACAATAGCATAGAATTGTCAACTATATTCACGAATAGCCATTCATAGCCATTTGAAGCCAGTCTGGTAAAAAATAGATGGCAAAAGCCAAAACTAGCCACATGAGTCATTTCAGTTTGTAGACAAATGGCTGCTAATTTTAAATACTAGTCACTTTAAGCCATTTGTAGCCAATTCAAGCCACCCAGGTCAGGAACAGCTGATTATAGTCAATAACAGCCAATAAAAGCCAACCAATTTAAGAATAGATGCCTATAGCCAATATTACCCGGTTGAAGTCATTCAAATCTTACACACTCCAATTGCATAAATTGCCAATAATAGTCGCTGATAGACATGTATAGACATTTCAAGCCGATATGGCCAAGAACTGCCCATAGCCAATAATAGTAGACACTTGAATCCATTCATATTCAAAACATCATGAATACTATGTCACTAATCGTCACTAATGTTCATTCTGAAGCGATGTAAGGTGATATTGTTAAGATAATATGCTATTGCTACCAATAGCCACTCGAAGTCATTTTCACTCACAAGTATAGAGTAGCAGAATATTGCGACCAATAAGCACTAATAGCCATTTTTTCGCACTTCTAGCCAACCAGGTTAATAACAGATGCCTATAGCCAATAATAGCCATCGGAAGCCAACTCAGCCTGCATAAAATCAAATAAGTCAAAAGAGTGACTGATCGTTATTGATAGTCACTAGAAGTCATTTGGACCCCAAATCCGCCATATAATTTATAAACATGATAATATAGCCACTAATAGCCATATGAAGCCAAACCAGTCTCCACACAATCAGGTAAGTCGAAATAGTGACTAATAGCCATTGATAGTCACTAGAAGTCATTGGGACCCCGAATCTGCCATATAAATAAAAACATCATTGTACAGCCAATAGTAGCCATTGGAAGCCAACTGAGCCTGCATAAAATAAAATAAGTCGAATTAGTGACTGATAGTGATTGATAGCCACTAGAAGTCATTTGGACCCTAAGTCCGCCTTATAATTTATAAACATAATCATATAGCCAATAATAGCCATATTAGGCCAACTCAGTCTGCACACAATCAGGTAAGTCGAATTAGTGACTGATGGTGATTGATAGCCACTAGAAGTCATGTGGACCCCAAGCCCGCCTTATAATTTATGAACATAATCATATAGCCAATAATAGCCATATTAGGCCAACTAAGTCTGCACACAATCAGGTAAGTCGAAATAGTGACTAATAGCCATTGATAGTCACTAGAAGTCATTTGAACCACGAATCCGCCTTATAAATAAAAAAAAATATGATTGTATAGCCAATAATAGCCATTAGAAGCCAACTCAGCCCGCACAGAATTAAATAACTCAAAATTGTGACCAATAGTCATTAATAGTCAGTGTAAGTCATTTGAACTACGAACCTGTCATATTATTTATAAATATAATCATATAGCCAATATTAGCCATATGAAGCCAACTCAGTCTTTACACAATCAAATAACTCGAAATAGGGACTGATAATCATGGACAATCACTGGAAGTCATTTGGACCCTAAATCTGCCATGTAATTATAAATATGAATGTATAGCCAATAGTAGCCATTGAAAGCAAACTCAGTCTGCACACAACAAATAAGTCGAAATAGTGACTGATAGTCACGGAAGTCATTTGGACCCCAAATCTGCCATCTAATTTATAAACATGATCACATAGCCAATAATAGCCATATGAAGCCAACTCAGTCCAACTCAGTCTGCACACAATCAAATAACTCAAAATAGTGACCAAAAGTCATTAAAAGTAACTATACTTCGTTTCACCTTATGTGCGAGCGAAGGCAAAGCTGGAAGCGCGAGCACGAAAGCTCCGTGCCTTCAGGCTTTGCTCGAGCGCGCGAGCTGGGCAGAAACGCAAAAAGCGCTGGTCTCGCGCTTCTAGCTTTGGCTTCGCTCGCAGATAAAGTGAAACGAAGTATAGAAGTCATTTGAACTACGTATCTGCCATGTCAAATTTTGATCAAAAAGCCAAAATTAGCCATTGAAAGCCAACTGAGTCCGCGCGCGATCAAGTAACTCAAAATAGTTACAAATAGTCATTGATAGCCATTAAAAGTAATTTGGAACCCAAATCCGCCATGTAATTAGGAAAGAAAGTCAAATATCAAATAATAGTCATTCGAATCTAATCTGAGACATAACCTTACAAATATCACGAAATGGTAACTAATTGTCATTAAAGTTTATCACAAGTGGAACTACCTAATAAACAGCTGCTTGGTCTATATGACTCGAAATAGCTTAGGATATTGGCCCAGAGCCATTACTAGCCCTTGGAAGGCAATCTAGTTTATACTCGTCCAAACAACTCAGAAGTACAATCCAATAGTCATTGCAGTCATTACAGGCTAACCAAGCCCCCAAAACGACAGGTAATACTGAACCGGACACTATTTCTACTTCCTTATAAATACTGGCTCTTCGTTAAACAGACAGTGTAGCATTTACTGGCTGTAATTACTACGTTGTGTAGCATTTCCAGCCTCATTGGAGGTGAATCTCATATAATTTAAAATAATGACCCATGGAGCAATTACATATTTGAATGGCTGTGCTTTATTTCTAACTGCAAAGAGCCAGTCACTACCGCTAGTAACAGCCATAGCATTTGGAGCAATCCGTAAACGGCCAACTTAAAGGACACATGCAAAGAAAAAAAACATTTTTTTTTTAAACAGCTTAGATGGAAAAAGGATATCATAAACGATTTTACAACGAAGAAAAAAAATTTTTAGAGCTATATTTACGGCGCTATCGAATTTGTAGTTGGCGCCCGCGGGCGCCGCGGAAAAGTGGCCCTTATTTATCACGTGACGGGCCCATATTTGTCACGTGGTGCTCGCGCTCTTTCGGAAGCTTCCTATGGCCTCTAAAAGTAACTTATTCATCTTTGTTTGAAGTATAACAAAAAACTAAGATGAATAAGTAACTTTTAGAGCCCAAAGGAAACTCCTGAAAAAGCGCAAGCAGACGTGATCGACCTGTGCGCCGGTCAGATGACGGCGGCGGCGCCCCGAACCAGACGAACTTCTGCGGCTGCAAGCGGCGTTCGCACAACGCTCAGCGTGCGGCGGCGGCGGCGCTTTACGGCTCGGCGACGCAGGGCGGCGGCGCGCGGGCCTACCACGTGACCAGCGGCGGCTCCAGCGGGCGCCAACTACAAATTCGTATAGCCCCGTAAATGTAGCTCTAAATTTTTTTTTTCTTCGTTGTAAAATCGTTTTATAATATCCTTTTTCCATCTAAGCTGTTTAAAAAAAATGTTTTTTTTCTTTGCATGTGTCCTTTAATAGAAAGTGTCTAATTGCCAGTAGGTCACTTGTACCAGGTGTAATACATAGGTTTATATAATCTAAATATATACTGCTAATATGAAGCGCACCTCATTATTAGGAATACCGTGTATCAGCTCTTGCTCAATTGAAATCGGCACGCCGGTTTGCCATATATTCACAATTCCTGATAGTGTGAAGAGAAAGAATAGTGTAGTGAATGACTGTTATCCTTTTAATTTCGAGCTCATAGTTCACACCCACACCGAGAGATGGCAGCACTTCTGTGTCTCCCGACAACCCCATGTATTTTGGCTCGAGTTTCCAGTATTGGTAGTCAATGGTGTTCGGTGAGAGCTTCCCTCGCGATGGTTTTTGAGGGCGGAGTGAACATGCTGTGCTCACCACGTGCTCAACTGACGCCACCAGCCTGCTGCCTCACAGGACTCAGTCAACTCTGCTGGAGTTATTAAACGAAGGACACCTACCGAATCGTCGCGTTCAAATAAGTATTTATTTTTCTGTTAAATGTGTTATGTCGAGTGTCGTAGTTTGTGGTCAGTCGCGTGGTAAATCAGATAAACAATATATGATTGCTTCGTCCTACCATTGTCGCACACAGAGGCTTCGTGGGACAAGGTTACAATGGTGCCCTACCGTCACCCTTTTGGTTTCGAACGCAGTAAGTAGATACTTTTTGTCCCCCTTCTCCGTTTCATGTCAGGTAGTGAATGTACATTTTCGGCCTCTCGACGATGTCGTTCCTCTCGACCGGCAGAGAGCTAAGCGCCTGAAACCGATCGAGGTTGCCGACGTCGATACGCCCACGTCACGCAGCAGATAATGGACCATTTTCTCCACAGCGGAGGCACATTTACCGGCCGCATTATACCCGGGGCCGCGATGTTCCTCCGCCATCCTCCGCCGCACGACGTATGCTCGCCCTCTTTCTTTCGTGTCCTGAATTCGCCAATGTCTTGCGTGCGGCCGTCCAAAACCAAGACGCAAAATCCCTCTCGGTAGTTCGCGCGTCGGTACAGGTATTTTTTTACGTGTTCCGGCATACGAATACTGAATTCATGTTGGTTTGGACCGCGCTTTATGACTCGGTATGAACCTTCGTAGGGCTTTGAAGTGATTTTTGAACAGCGTTTTGACAAAGGGACAAACGTGCGCATTTGAGGAGGCCAAGTCAGATATACACGCTTGACCGTCGTAGTCGGTGAAGAGAGTGGGCTGGATGTGGCGCTCCGTCAGCTTCAGTTTTTCTCCTTGTTGGATCCGGCGGTGGCTGTTCGGGAACCTTTGTGAACATTTTCCTGGTTGTCGGAATGTGATTTGATATATCAGTTCAACTGCGCCACCAACAAACTCAGTCTTCGTAGGCGTGCGTATCCCTAGTGTAACGAGCAACAGCGCGGAAGTCCTGCCCATCTTCGATCTCTTGCAATCGCAGTGAGGTTTTCAAACTACGATGAATTCTTTCTAGAAGTCCATTGGATGCGAGGTTATATGCTGTATCATGAATTCTCTAAGTTCCTAGAATGCTCAAAAGTTCAATAAAAGATCACACAAAAACTGCCGACCACAATCTGTTCATATAATATGCAGGCACGCCGAATCTGGATACCCAGCCGTTGGGTTGAGCACAATTTCGGCACAAATACTGTGGATCGGGGTGTTTTAGAACCAAAGCGTAAATCGGTCAATGTATATCCTACCAAATGCATATAGACGTGATCAAGCTGAAAATGAACAGGGGAAAAAGAGGATAGGGCGAAGGTGTATACCAAGGGACCTTGGAGCGTTGACACTAGAGTCACTCACGTGTCCACATATTTAGGTCGCGAATCATGCTTGGCCAGATAAATCTGAGTTAAATTTGTCGTCTTTTGCGTATACTGGGACGTGACAAGTCATGAAATTATTAAAATATTGCTCTTGAAAGCTGACAGGAACGAGAAGGCGAAAAGATCCTATCGACATATGCAAACAAAAATACAGCTTTGTCTCCCCTTTTTGTATGTATTTCCTCAAAAATTAATGGGAGGAACCACTACAATGTTTTTTTGTGTTCTTGGTGTTCTTTCTATTTTTGTTCTAACACTTAGCATTCACCAGCTGTTGTCAGCAAAGTTCGCCAAGCATGTCATAATGCGGGAAAGTACATCTGATGCACAATTGTTCAATGTTTTGCTTTAGGTGAATTCGTAAATGAAAGCCATAAGACCAATCTCGCAAGGTATGTGGTTGTTTGCAGATATTAAAACTAATGTAAGAAACTTTTGTTTCAAATGTGCGTGAAATTATAACCTTCAATGAACTAACGGAAATACTTTATTGCGAGGTCGATCCCTAACAATTTTTGGTCGAGAGTGACGTACTGCTTCCCGCATGGTAGAATAGCTTCTGTGAAGAAATGCAACGTGCTTACAGCTGCTGGTTTCATGTCGCTCCAAAATCAGCTACCGCGCGCCCTCATTCGTGGAGTCAACCATATTGTTTACTAAAGCATCATAGTGACGACAAAGAACGATCGCAGCCTAAGTGACTGGATGCTGCCATCGTGAGAATGTGGCTGCTGTGCCGGGTATCCAGCTGAGTTCTGACTGACGGTGCTACACTGGATCGTTCGTCGCAAGTGACGGCTTCATTTCCACGCCTTGAGTCCGCTTCGTCATCTTCGTCGCCAGTTGTGATGTTGCAGTGCAGATACAATTATGAAGCGGTAGACTGCTGAGAAGTTCTTTACTTTGCGGCACCCATGAGGTTCTTTGCTGTCTCGCATTTCGGCGTGATCTTTTTATAGCCTACTGGTGGCGTAATACTCTCGGCACCGATAGTGAAAGAGCGGTTACATCTAGCAGTAAATATCGACGCACTCAATGTCCAGGATATGGCAGCACTTCAGCGCAATGACCCCGAACTCCCTGGAGTAATTGAGCACGTGAAAGGTCATGGAAATTCACTATCTCGTAAAAGTTTGGTCTGCTTGGCAAGTTGGTAATTGATATTCATATCAAAAATAGCGAAAAAAAGACGGGACAAAAAGACAAACAAGCGGCGGGGTGATGCAGCTGTTTTGCTAACTTCATGAACAGGCGGTGGGCGGGATATATCTACTGAGTTGACGGTACGCCGTGTTTTTGTTGAAACAAGATTACGTGCGCGCACGGCGATAGCAAAGTTGGAAGCATTTAATAAACTTTAGTTGCCAGTTAGCGTTCGCCCTGTGTGTTTCTACGTCTTTTTGTCCTGTCCTTTTTTCGCTATTTTTGACATGACACTGTCTCGTGTTCTTGCCCCTGTGCTACCAACCCTCGTTATTTTTCAAGGCGTGCTCTACAGAAAAAACTTCGGGGCCAGCAAATCAGTACTGCTTCTGATGATTCCCAAAAATCTCCGTGAAGACATATTTCAAGCATGCTATGATCATCCGACGGCAAGGACTCTTCGACTAAAGTAGGACACTAGCCAGAATTTGCGAAATCTAAAATTCGGAATTGGGAAATTGCGAAATTCAGAAATCGGTAGACGTCGCATACTCGCTGACAGCTTCGTACAATATGTCATGTCTTCGTTTGTCCCAAAATTATGGTTGATGAATGATAATGTGGCACCTGAAACTTTCTCAATTCTGTCTGCCAGCACGGCCAAGTTTCTGAGACTTATATATGAAGTAAGCACGAGCCTTACCCGTTCCTTTTCGTGTTGTCGTTGAGTGAACAATTCCCTTAGCGGGGAAGTGTCAAACGTGGGTAGTTTGTCTTAAACCAGTTGATGTGGCTACCAAAGATGTTGGGAGGGCGTTCGGTCCCCAACCTCCAAAGATGACACCAGTTGCTGGAACCGTTTTTATTCTCACGTTGATATCTTTTTCTCCAATGCCAAGGCATGCTCGTCGTACAGCTGCTCTTCCGGTGACGATAAAATATGGTCTCGAATCTCCATGACCACCTCGAGAGGAAGAGAGCCTTCGAAGCAGCGAACTCCTTTGGCTTGCTGTTGATCCGAACAGTGATAATCTGTGTTTTGACTTGCCAACACCATACTTGTCAATCTGATTGCCAAAGGTTGAGAGTCGAAGTGGAAGGCATGCCTCTCTTCTAGCAGCGGTGTTCTTGAGAGCCATCAAAATAAATCTGGCAAATGTTCTGGCGGTTCACTAGTTGGATCAACTCTGGGCCACCAACTTGGTGTGACAAAATAAATGCGGGACTGATCTGCGATATTCAAAGCATTAACTGCTATGATCGTGGTCTTGTAAGAAAAGCGCGCAGCCCGAGCTTCATGATCCCGCTCTCAGGTTCTATCCCCACCCCTGCCCACTTCGATCTGGATAGCATCTGAATGTTCGCCGTCGAGTGCTTGCTTATTACTACTGTCTGTTGCCAATTGACTCCAGACTGCCAGTGGTACCGCACTGACTAACTGTATTATCTAGAGCGTAAATCAGTATCGCCGCACGTCAAGGTTAGGCCGACATTTCGCTGCGCAAACAGAACCGTCAAATTTGGTTTGGATCACGTGCTCACATTTCTGGTTCTTTTGTCCCGGAGTATCTGTCCCAAAAAACAGCCTAAAGGTCTATACTTCACGTGCCGTATACTCTCCCGCTATATTTTGTGGGAAAAAATGCTGTATAAGTCACGCGAAGTGAATTTATTCGCAGAATTTAGCACGGGCACTCTAGTGGTGCGTAGGTCCTGTGACATCAAGTCACGTGTCCTCAATTTCCTGAATAAATTTCGCCTGGAAATACACGGACAAACGAACGGACAAATCGTACGAATTAAAAGGTTAATAAATAAAATTCCATGTTTTAAAACCTCTTGACAACACTTTATTTTGATAGCGACTGGATCTATTCTCTCACCTACAAAGTTTGTTCAAAGAATTGAATATTAGAGTGGGCTTTCTTAACATGTCTTCAATTTCGCAAAATTTGTGCAATCTTTAATTCTTTTTGAACAGTTCTTTTTTTATAAAAATATACAATCACACAATCTGCCAATATATCTTGATAGTTTCGAAACATTCGATTCTTGCATAAATGTGTTGATTTGTGTAAAAAAAGTATAGATGACACCTTCCAACTGTATTTTTCCCAGGCGTTAAATAATTTCTTGTTCGAAGATGAATGCGAGCACATGTATTATGGTTTATTTATGCCTCGTCTGTAATTGGTCTGGGGATTAATTAACAGTCACGTTTAACAAATAAATAAATACAATTCGCAAAGTCAAATTTACCAACCTTTGGATGATGATGTTGTTCCCATTGAGACTGTCGTTGGGGCTGCATTTGAGGCAGCCGTTGAGGCAGTCGTTGAGGCGGCCGTTGAGACTGCCGTTGAGACCAAGGTTATTCTTGTGGCTTTCGGTGAGTCTGTCAGTTCAAATTGACACACAATCTGAATTGCAATTTCTACATGAATAAACCCATTTTTCGCTTTCATAAATCAGATTATTCCAACATATGAAAGTATTATGTAACGCTGAGGAGCAAGCTCCTTCTAAGAGCTAAGCATTTTTGAATTCAATGCGGCATTAATTAGGAGGTTGTTCATATCTGCGTTTTAAAGACAGTAACCTTGAAAATACCTAATACAATTTACGAAAAAACAGACCAGCATTCTCAGCGCGACAGTCGCGGTGCAACATTTGGTTCCGCCACGTCTTATAAGAGTGGTGACGAATGAAAGCAAGTTATTACAAAGTGACCGATTCGTGTGTGAATCGAGTGAATAGAAATGAGTTAGCTTTCTAAATTGACCAATCATCCATTAATCACAACATATTAAAAAAACTTGCATTGTGATTGTCAAGATGCAACATTCGATTTCACCAATTTCAATAACACTTGTGACTTTTGAAAGAAAGTCATTACAAAGTTAGTAATTTCTCTATAACTATAAACTGACGAGAGATGAGCTTTTTTTTCTAAATAAACCAATATTCTACAAATCACGGCACAATTCCAGAGCGATTGTCAAGGCGCAGCGTTCAATCCTATTAAGTCTCACAAGTGTGGTGATGTTTTAAAGCAACTCATTACTAAGTGAGCAACTTGAGTTTAAATTGACTGACTAGAAATGAGTTTGCTTTCTAAATCGACCAATATTTTACTTGTCACGACATAAGAGAGACGCACTTCTAGTGTGATTGCCGAGATGCAACATTCGATTCAACGAGGACTCATATGAGTGGTGATGTTTGAAAGCAAGTCATTACAAAGAGAGCTACCTCTTTATAAATAAACCGACTAGAAAAGAGTTTGCTTTCTAAATCGACCACTCTTTCACTTCTCACGATTCAAGAGAGAAGTATTTCTAGTGCGATAGTCGAGATGGAAAGTTCTATTCCACCTTGACTCATAAGATTCGTGATGATTGAAAGCAACTCATTACGAAGTGTGCCACTTCCGTAAGTCAACTGACTAGGAATGAGTTCTCTTTCAAATTCCAAAAAAGTTCCATTTAACAATGGAAGATGGTAGACTGTATGTTATCATATTACACGATATTCGCTGCTCTAACTCATGACTTAAAAGCATACTTTGTGGAGTGAACTTACACACTCACAGGCAATTACCGGGCAACTGATGAGATCAAAATGCATGTGAATGCGAACAAAAATCGTTAAGTAAAACAAGGTGAGAATTTTGTTTTTGCTATAGAAAGTAACCGGGGGATGCCACTTAGCTTTTGTAGTGTCTTCTTTGCAGGGAGAAAGGTTGAAGCTGAATACCGGATAGTTGAAATTCAAATATTGGTTGTTTTTTCTTACTTACGTGAAAATGGAATCCTAAAAACGTCAATTGATTTAGCTGCCACAAAATAAGAAGTGTTCTAGGAATAATTGCAATGAATAAACAGTTGCACTGTATCAGCTTAGCAACGCACACCTGTGCATGCTTTTCAAACATTTACCATGCTTTTCAAACATTTACCAGAGTGGCCTAAATTGCAGTAAACAAAGTATACTCTTTTTAAAACGATTTCTTTATATAACATGTCTGCCGATTCTCAACAAGATACTGAAATACGCGTCTTTGAGCCATACAACAAAAGAACAATAAAAAACTGAATAAAAGGATTTCCCGCCATCTTACGCATTTCAGCTTTGAACAAAAATGTACTCTAGCGGGTGAGAGAGAGGAGGTTGTTTGCTCCATCAGTGCCTGCGCTAACAACGCATCCTTGATAACAAGGCCTTATCGCTCAAAGTGCTTTGATGTTTTTGTCTTACCTGTGTCGTCAAATGTGCCAAGGCACAAAGCACGTGCCTCTTTCGAAGCTTAGAAAATAGATGGCAGTGCAGCACTGAAATGAGAGGCCATTGGAAGCAAAACGTTGTGGGCAATCGTTTGTGAAACGTGGCAGGCGCTCTAGAAAATGGTTGGCGAAACTTGCAAGGAAGGCGATGTGTACATTTGATCAAGGGACGGTCGACTTTTTAGGCTCTGTACCGACGGCCAGCAGAGGACCGACTGTAGACGAGCGATGCGTTAGCGCTCGGGTGGGATTCATTACACTCAAGTCGCCGCCGTGTTTTGAGCAGCACCTGTTTTCTATGTGCGCCCATATTGGCCTCCTGTACAAGATGTAGACAGTCCTAAATCACGGCATTTTTACCTAGATGTTGATTCTGCTATTCACGTTTTTGAAGATCTTAGTGTACGGGAGTAGCTTGAAGTACCTGGAACGCTGTCCCAAAACTGGTATATTCGAGGCCTCGCGCCATCTATGGAGATATGACACCGATTCTCCACCCCTACTTCATTTCCAGAGTAAAACTGTCAATGTTCCTATGTCAACGTTCGAGGTAGTCTCCCTGAGATTGATTGCACTTCTCCTAGGGATACTCTCATAGTTTGACAGCTACTCGGAAAAACTTTTTTTAGCCTCTGCCGACCACGCATCTGCGGTTTTTCTAGTTTCATTATTCAATTTCGATTTCCAACTTTTATCGGCTGCGCAAAAAGTACAGACGACGGGGGGGGGGGGGGGGGGGGGGGGGAGGGGAGCAAATAGCCAAATATTTTTGGCTTGACGAGGGTCTTCCCCCGTTTTCTCGGCAGGGTCGTGCAGACGGTGGCATGAAGAAGGTACAAATAATAGGAACCACTTTCACTCAAATAAATACGAAAATATAGCACAATTATAACAGGTATAAACATACAAAAAACTCGTGTTTGCATGCAATTGCTAGGACAAAAATAGTTTTAGCGAAACAAACAATAGCTAAAATATATCACGCAACCTTATAAAAAGGTAAAAACTACTCTTTTTTTTAAACTAGGGAAGAATTTAATCAATTGATTAGTTTAAATAGATATTTTTGATGGAACATGGTGTCAATCTTCCTAAGGTAGTGTTGTTTTATGCTATATCATTTAATACCGACCGCAGATGGTACCTTCATATTTGTGTTCCGTGATTTGTTCTACGGAATGGTACCTTCCAAATGTATCCTAAAAACGTAAATTGATTTAGCTAAGACAAACTAAGAAATGTTCTAGGAATAATCGCAATGAATAAACAGTTTCACTCTATCAGCTTAGCAACGCACACCTGTGCATGTTTTGCAAACGTTTACCAGAGTGGCCTAAATTGCAGTAAACGAAGTATACTCTTTTTAAAACGATTTCTTTATATAACACGTCTGCCGATTCTCAACAAGACACTGAAATACGCGCAGCTGGCCAAGAACGCAGCGCGGTCGTGGGCTAACGGTTATCGTGCTTGCCTCCCACCTACGTCGCCATGGCCCGAGGACCGCCGCAAAACTAACCGTCAGGCTACGGCGCCACTCCGACGAGACCCTCCGATCCCGAAGTATCCTCGAAGCCAGGAAGGACAAGACCAGGACGTCTTCCCGGAGCAACATTCGCCGAGGAAGACCTAAGCTTAAAGAACGGCCGATCGACGCCCGTTGTGCTACGACTGCAGGGAGGTCGACCATATCTACCACCGTTGTCCCTACCGGCAAATAGGACTGCGTGAGTTCCACCCGAATGACCCACGCCCGAGATACGGCGAACGCCTACGCTACATCGAGGAGTACCTCCGACGCTTGCCCACCACAGCACCGTCTCTCCGCCGTCAATCCCGCTCCCCATCGCCACGACGTTCAGCGTCTCCAGCGCCACGACCCCGCCGAGAGAGCCTGCCTCCGCTGCGTCACCGGGAAAACTAAGTGCGGCAACACCTGGAGTTGGCGTTGCCGAAGGAAGCCGAAGAAGCCTCGAAGAACGACGAAGCACTCCCACTCTCTCGACGCCACGCATCGCAACGACGCGCCTGCAACGGTGTCAAACAACCTAAACGTCATCATTCACGGCCATGACGCATCAGCACTCGTGGACACCGAAGCAGACTACTAAGTCTTGAGAGGAAGGCTGTCCCGCCGCCATCGAAAAGTCATGACGCCGTGGGATGGACCTCAAATGCGAACCGCCGGAGGACACCTCATTTCACCAGTCGGAAGATGCACTGCTCGCGTCGAGATCCACGGTGAGACGTGCCCTATGAAGTTCGTCGTTCTGTAAGACTGTGCGAGGGACGTTGTCCTCGAAATTAACTTTCTCTGCGAGCTTGGCGCCGCCATTGACCTCGGGGCAAACCAGTTGACGCTGCGAAAGCCTGTTCTGCCGCGAGTGGAAACCAACCCGACGTCAATCGCGATCCGAGTTATCGCCGACCATGTGAAGCTGCCGCCGCGGTCGAGTGTTTCATCATCGTCATAACCGACGCAGCCATACACGGTGAAGCTCTTCTGGAAGGCAGCGTGAAACTGCTCCTTGAAAAATAAATTGGCGTCGCACGAGGCGTAACGGATCTCCAAGAAGGACGTACGACTGTTCTCGTGAGAAACTTTCGAGAGGAGCCGCAGCACCTAAAGAAGGGTACCACCGTGGGCCACGTCAAAGAGCTTCAGGCGCCAGCCGTGGTCACCGCAATATCCGAGGAAACCTCGTCGTCACAGCAGAAGAGTATGTCGCCGCCGCAGCTCGACATCGACCCTGAGCTCCCAGCTCCTACGCGCCGGCAACTGGTTGACCTCCTCGCCGAATACAAGGACTGTTTCGCCACGTCGTCGAAAGTTCGCCAAACAACAATAGCGAAACATCGCAATATTACCGACGACGACGCGCTCCCTGTCCACCAGTCGCCGTATCGAGTCTCCTTAAAGAAAAGGAAGGTGATTCAAGATCAAGTCCTGGAAATGCTCGACGACGACACCATTCAACCATCAAGAAGTCCGTGGGCGTCCCCAGTCGCCCTTTTAAAGAAGAAAGATGGAACCTTGAGGTTTTGCGTTGACTATCGTCGACTGAACGCTGTGAGTAAGAACGACGTCTATCCGCTCCCCCGCATCGACGATACGTCAGACCGACTGCGTCACTCCCGATGTTTTTTGTCGATGGACCGGAAGATGGGTTACTGGCAGATTGAAGTCGACGAACGTGACCACGAGAGAACTGCCTTCGTGACTCCCGACGGACTGTACGAATTCGAAGTGATGCCGTTCGGACTTTGTACAGCACCAGCCACATTCCAGCGTGTTACAGGCACCGTGCTGGCAGGTCTGAAAGGGCAGAGCTGCCTCGTCTACCTGGACGATGTCGCGGTTTTTTTTCACGGGATTTTGACGAACACCTGAGACGACTTCGAGCCGTGCTTTAGTCATCAAGACCGCCGGCCTGTCACTTAAGCCAACAAAGTGTCGATTCGCCTATGGTGAACTAAAGTTGCTTGGCCACGTTGTGAACAACAAAGGTATTCTCCCTGACCCAGAGAAGACCAGCGCCGTAGTTGCATTTACGCCGGCATCTGACAAAAATGCCGTGAGAAGATTCCTCGGACTATGTGCCTACTACAGACGGTTTGTTCGGGACTTCGCCAAGCTGTCCGAACTGCTGACGCACCTCACGAAAGACGCCGTAGAGTTTAAATGGACAGAAGAGCAACAGGGGTCATTCAATGAGCTCAAACGAAGACTCCAGACGCCCCCGATCCTTGGCCATTTCGACCAAATCGCTAAAACAGAGATCCACACGAACGCCAGTAACACCGGACTGGGCGCGGTACTAGTCCAAATGCAAGACGGGGCAGAGCGAGTCATCGCAAACGCGAGTCGGACGCTGTCTAAGGCGGAGAAGAACTACTCAACGACCGAAAAGGAGTGTCTTGCTGTTTCTGGGCAATAACAAAGTTCCGCCCATATTTTTATGTAAGTGCTTTTCGCGTGGACACGGACCACCACTCGCTCTGCTGGCACGCGAATCTGAAGGACCCCTCGGACGCATCGCCCAGTGGAGCCTACGACTGCAGGAGTTCGACATGACCGTGGTGGATAAGTCGGGCCGGAAGCATAATGACGCCGACTGCCTGTCAAGGGCCCCAGTCGAGGCCAGTCCTGCCTGCATCGAAGACGACGACGATGAGTGTTTCCTCTGCGCTCTGGGTGGCGGCGACATGGCAGCCCCCAACGAGACGACCCTGAACTACGAGCGCTCATCGAGCACCTAGAGGGACAAGCGAGTACGGTTCCCCGTGCTTTCTTAAAAATCCTGCCTACATTTTCCATACGGCAAGAGGTGCTGTACAAAGCGAACTTCGTAAACAACAGCACAGCGTGGCTGTTGGTTATTCCTTCCAGCCTTCGAGAAGAAATCTTCCAAGGATGCTTTGACGACCCAACGGCTGGACACCTTGACTACAGCAGGACGCTCGCCAGGATTCTAGAGAAGTAGTACTGGCCGAGGCTACCGAAGGACGTTCACGTCTATACTTGATCACGCCATGAGTGTCAGCGACGCAAGAAACCGCCGAGGAAGCCGTCACGATTTCTGCATCCGATTTCTCTCGCGTCTATGACGTTTCAGCAGATGGGAATGGATTTACTTGGCCCTTTCCTGTCGTCAACGTCGGGAAACCGCCTGATAATCGTCGCCACCGATTATCTCACGCGGTACGCCGAGACAAAAGCCCTTCCATCAGGTACGGCTGTTGAAGTCGCCAAGTTCTTCATCGAGTCCATTGTCCTCCGGCACGCCACCCCTGAAGTCCTCATTACAGACCGTGGATCTTCGTTCATGACCCAGCTGACGCAAGAGATCCTTCGTCTCAGTGGGACCGGCCATTGTCAATCCACTGCGTACCATCCGCAGATAAATGGACTAACAGAAAGGCTAAACAAAACTATCGCCGACATGATCTATATGTATGTCGACGTAGAGCACAAGGCTTGGGACGAGGTGCTACCCTACTTCACGCTTGCTTACAACACGGCGGTACAAGAGACCACAGGAATAACACCGTATCAGCTGGTGTATGGCAGAAAAGTGACGACCATTCTCGACGCAATGCTACCTCACAAATCAGTTGACGATGCAAGCCCCGACGCCTAGGTGGTTGCTCAACAAAGCCGAGGAAGTACGCCAGCTCGTCCGACTCTGAATTCAAGGAATACAACGTATCGACGCTACCCGGTACAATCTTCGCCGGATCGACGTTCGCTTCAAGCCCGGAGACCATGTGTGGGTTCGGACCCCGATACGACGACGCGGTCTAAGCGAGACACTCCTGAAGCACTACGTCGGACACTACAAAGTGCTTCGTCGATTTGGAGACCTTAACCACGAGGTGATGCCTGACGGAACAAGAACATCATCACGCCGACCACCACGACCTTAAGTCGTCCACGTTGTGCGCCTGAAGCCGTACTACGCTCGATAGGACTTTGGGTATTATCTGTGTCAAATGACTCTTTAGTTTGCCGTTATCTTTATTTGCTTTGTTTTGTTTTCTGTTGCATCCGGGCGATGCACTTTTTAATAGGGGGAGCAATACAACGCGTGCAGCTGGCCAAGTAGGCAGCGCGGCTGTGGACTAACGGTTATCGTGCTTGCCTCCCACGCGAAGTGCCAGGGTTCGATTCCTGGAAGTTCCTCGTCTTTTATTTATTCTTTCATTTTAACGTTCTGGTGAATTCGAGAACATTGTTGTTTGTTCTAGGTCCGAATGTTCTACGCGTCGAACCTTCTATGCCGATTATTCCAGAAGCCCACGCGTGTACATAAGGGGCCTCGCGTGGTGAGTTAAAGTCAGTCTCGCCCCAGCGTTCGATGTCGCTGCTACGCCGACTCGACGCCCGCGACGCTTTATTGTTATCTTCTGTTTCCTTTTTGTTTTGGGCGTCATTAAACGTTTAGTTTACTTCAGTTTTCGTCGCCTCATCACCATGGTCTCGAACCGAACCCGAACCGAAAACCGGATCAAAACCGTTATTTTTGACCAAACCGGAACAAAACCGAAACCGAAATCGGACGCTTCATGTTGAACGCGAACCGGAACGAAACCATAATTTGATGTGGCGGTTTCCGGTTCAACGAAAACAGTTCAGGGCCAATTGTGTCAATAGTTGGTCTAAATTGGAAAAGTTGCTGGAGTGTATTTTTTTTATGTTGCCAAAACTAATCCTAAATAATGTGAAATATTTTTACATTTCGTTTTATTGCATACGTAATCTAAAATACATCATAGTCTGGAGAGCTTCAACTTCGCTTTGTTTCTTGGATTGACCCTGGCGGCAAGGTAGCGGCGGCGGCTATTTCAAAGCACCGCTTGGCCGCTTGGCCACGAAATGTCCAAGTGCCGGAGCGGATTGCGCCACTGTAGGCGCGGAGGCCAACGAGTCCGCGAATGTTTGACCTCAATATGGACCGTAGTTGCAGTCGATGAGCCATTTAGCCAATCGAGCACCGACAGCGCACCACGTGAGCTTTCGCTTGAGTGCAGCGACACCCTGAAGGAAGGGAGGACAAGTACCGCGCTGCTTTGGCAGTATAGGTTATAGGGTCGCCTGTGGTCCATTTTAATGAAAAACAATATTTTCTTCAACGTGCTCAAAGTGTTACCTTACAAAAAAATTGCGGTGCCTTAGGTCGTCTATGCCAGAATATACGTAGCGTGAGCTTATGCGCACAAAATGAGAGGGGCTATCAAGCGGCTCCGATGGAGCGTCAGATTTGGCTACTGCGCAACGGAGGCGCACAGCTGGGCAGGCGGCGTCGCAACTGCGTCTGCCGCAGCTATGACGTCACTCTGGAATGCGCAGACCGACGAGGCGGGCGTGGCGGCGGCGGAGCGCGCGGCCGCGGCGGCTCCGGCACGCCAGCTGTGCGCCGTGTGACGTCACTGCTCCTCGCGCATGCGCAGCATAGAGCACGGCTCATTATGCAAGCCACGCGAAACTGCTCAACCTCGGCCTGTGTAGCTCACGCTACAAAAAACAAAAAAAAACATAGGTTGTCGGAGGCAACGTTACTCGACGATGATTCGCCGACGCACCGCCATGGATGGAGGCCAGGGGTAGGAGAAGGGGGGGGGGGGGGGGGAGAAGAAATTGTGTCTGTTTATTTTTTTGTAGGTTTGTCAGACTAGCAAGGACAGCATGTCGCCTGTTCAACCATTTCCTCATTTTTGTTTGAAGTCCTCTCTCATCGTCTTCAATTGAGTATTCGAGAAACGTCGTTCGCTGTGGTGGTGTTACCGGAACTTTGTTCGGTGGCTGGCAGGTAGAAATGAGCCGGTCTGAGTCCCTCAGAACGGGTCATTTGCATAGAGCATTGTTTGCAATAAAACGTCAAAGTGACTAGACAAAGCATCACCACGAGATCCTTAGAAGAGCGTTTTTTTCCGCCGGAACCCGAAGCGCTGTGAAGATGTAGTAAAATTTCATTACATATACGTGCGTGTTCACGTGCCCGGTCATTGACACATCGGCCAGTCTGGCCGACGTGTACACGACCACAGATTAACGGGATTAGCTAAACTACCCCAACTGCGCAATCGACGTACCTGTTTCTGTGTTTTACGGCAGATTTGTTTTCTCTCGTGCCCCTGTCAGCCTATCTGGGGCATAGCTGTGACATCTTACTGGGTGCCAAAAACACGTAGCATGTATAAAAAACACGTGTGTGCAAAACAAGCAATACAAACCAAAACATAAGGAGGACAAGCAATCTAGCTAAAGATCTTTTACTGTTTACAAAATCACAGCCCAGCGAGTCATCTTCACAGCCCAGCACGTGCGTGTTTGTCGCTTCAGAAAGCGAGCGAAGCACGCGCTATACGCACAAAAACTAAAGATGGCACCGGCCACAAGCTCTGTTTCGGAAAGGTCTATACACCCATTCCGAAAATACGCCCTCTTCTGGCAGAGTTTCAAGTACTGCACAGCTGTATGTGCAAAACACACCATCAAAATGGAAAGCCGTTCACTTATATATAGTTCACTTAAGAACAGTAATATAAGGAGTATTCACTGGGCGCCATATTTGTGGGTGCTGTCTAGAGCGCATGCTCAGAACGAGCCCACATTAATAGGCTGCTAAGACCGGCAATCTTGAGGGTGCGGAATGCACGTTACAAAAGAACTGTGGAAGCTCGCCATCAACACGCGCTCAGCAGTCGCGCACACAGGTATGGCCGCCAGTGAATACTTCCTATACTAGTAATAGCCTGGCCACATAAACGGTGTCTTGCGCACGTCACTGTGCAGAGTTTGCACATCTACCTGAAGAGGGAGTAGTATTGGAATGGGGTCTATTGCAAGTATCTCGTTATCTCGTGCTCAGAAAAGGCTGCAGAGAGGAATCGGTCAATATTAAAAGGTCGAATTAGGAAACGGTTCGAAACCGGTTCGCGCTTATCAAACCTGTAACGGGAGTGATATTATGTGCGCTACCCTAAATCGGAACCGAACCGGAACAAAACACAATGCTACTGAACCCGAACCCGAACCGAACCGAAATACTGACCGGTTCAACACCCTGCTCATCACTTGTCATTCGTGACATTACGTTATGTTTCGTGCTGAATGTGCTATATTGTTACTTAGGGAGCTGTTAATTAAGCGGCCTGTTGTGAATCTTCAAAGTAAACTATAAACATAGAGATTGGTGACCTGAACATGATGAAGTGTATTAAAAAGGAGCTGCGTATGGACGCCATATTGACCTCTGCTGGTCCTTCATACTGTTTTATTGAGGGCGTGCATCTTTTTGGCGTTACTTGCATTATAGAGTGGTTCCCCATCCAAGATGGAAATATTTTGAATGAGAAGGTACCAGAGAAATGTATTTGGGTGTTTTAATTTTTGCTTTCAGATCAAAGCGAATCATCATCATAATGGCAAAAACTTTAGAAGTTTTGGAGATAAACATTTTGCATAAAATTATTGCTAAAATGTTTCTTGAATATTACGCCGAGTGTTTCGGCATTAGGAAATTTGAAGAATGGAGGGCTTGATTGCAGTGTTGTAATTAAAAACAATAGATTCGCTCTTGAATTTAAAAAGTACGGCTCTTGTTTTAGATGGGCTGATTTCTTGTAAATTTACATTGCGCCATTTATGAAGTTCTATCGAAGTGTCATTTGAACCTTGAGCAAGTTATTCTTTCTCTGCGAAAAAGAAAAACAAGCTAGTACCATCTGCATAAATTACGTACGCCGCCTTTCTTCTAGTTCTTACTGTGTCGTTAATACAAATATTGAAAATATGAAGGACAAATCTCTGTGATGCGGAACTAGAGCGTAGCTCTTGAGGAGGAGGGAGGGGGGAAGGTATGCCCTTCCTCCTCCGTACCCTCCTCTCATCCTCACGTTCTCCCCCTACTCTCCTCCCCCTCTTCCTTTCCTCCTCCACTCCTCCTGCCCCTGAATTTGTTCATGGGTGACGTGACTCCAAGTCGTGACGTCAATTTTCCACCAAAAACTGAATTGCTGTTGCGGTGACGTGACGCCAATTTCCCCGCCATATTTAGCGGGAAAAATTCCCTGCCACATTTAGCGGGGAAACGTCTCATGATAAACGCGCGCGGTTACGCCACTCCAGCAGGAAACGGGGGCCTAAGAGCTGCTGTCTAAAAGTAATGGTCCCAGTACGCTCTTTTGAAGTACACCAGCAGTTAATGGTTGTATACTTGAGTGCTGGTTATTGTTGACACCACACTGTTCGCCGAATTGTAACTAGGAATCTTTTAATTCGAGAGATATACCACAGAAGCCATATAATTCAAGCTCGTTAAAGAGAGAAATGATCTATGCAGTCTAATGCCTCGAAAAATTCTACAGATATACCCCATCTAACACACTTATCTTCAAACATATTTTAAGATGATTTCCTTTTCTTTAAATACGGCAAGTTCAGTTGATCGTGCCTTTTGAAAACCGTATTTTGAGGTACAAGATGTGAGATTTCATCGCCAAATGAAGCTATTCGGCTGTGTATATTTTGTTTTCTTCAAAACACTTAAAACACAGCTACAATAAATATTACCACGAACGTCGCTGAGCGAGCACGTGCGTGGCTGAATGGCTACCGTGTTTGACTGTCGCGCGAAAGGTCTAGTCCAGTTAGCGGACTGCCTTTTATTTATTCTTTCAACTTGGCTTTATCGTAAGTTCGAGAACATTCTCGTCTGATCAAGTTCCGAATGTTCTACGCGCAAATGTTGTAGGCTTAATGTTCCAGAGCTGGCGCATTTCAAGGCTGCCCAATTCTCCATAGCACCATCTATTTTCTTCTTCTTCTTCCAGAGACACACGCGGGTACAAAAGGTGCTCCGCGTGTCAAGCCGGAGTCGCGCCCCACCGTGCGGTCCTGCTGTTACGCCGACTTCGACGCTCGCGACGCTCTCTTGTTATCCTCTATTCCCTTTTTGTTTTGGGCACAAGTTCGCCACCTTAAACGCTTATTTCTTCATGTTTATTTAGTAATGTGCTTTCGGTCACCACCCGGGACATTTTGGTGAAGGTGCGGAGTAACGCTTTCTATACCCGTGAAGCGCACACCTCCAAAGACATCGCGGCCAAGTGAAGTGCTCAGCCCCGGAAGGCTACCATTCGCAGGAGACACCAACACCCGATCAAGTCACCGCAACCAAAGCCAATCAAGGGAAATCGGACCCCTACCGTAGAAACCAAGAATGAAGACCGCGACGATGACCACTCTAACCGTCGTTGTTCTCCATATCGCTGCCTGTACGCCCCCGTCCTTCAATAGTGAACCTTCTGAAGACATCGAAGACTGGTTACAACGGTACGAGCGAGTGGCCCAGCGCAACCGATGGACGGACCAACAGCGCATGCACAGTCTTCACTTTGCGCTCGAAGGGATGGCCAGGCACTGGTTTTTGAATCGCGAGACTTCCCTGATCTTGTAGACCGCCTGCAAGGATGCGCTGAGACATACATTCACCAACCAATATCGACGGGAGAGGGCCGAGGACCTTCTTCGAATGAGGACCCACGGCGCAAACGAGACAATCACCAGTTTCGTCGAGGATGTTCTGCCCCTGGTCGCTCGCGCCGACTCCCAAGCCACCGACGAGCAGAAGCTGCGGATCCTAACGCGAGGTGTCAAGGATGACATCTTCGGTGGTCTTGTTCGCAACCCCCCATCCACCGTCGAAGATTTTGTCACGGAGACCACGAACATGGAACGTGCCCTCCTCGCAAGAGGCAGCCACAACCATCGTCATTCGAGCGTCGCTGCTGCTTCTGCATCGGGCTGCAACGTCAGCCCTACCATCCCCGGCTTTCGCGACATCATCCGCGACGTTGTAAAGGAAGAGCTTAAGGAGCTTTAGCCGACTGCTGAGAGCCCGGCCTCAATCTCCATCGCCGAGGTCGTCCGAGAAGAGGCTCAGCGAGCCTTCCAGCCAGAAGCTCTCGTCACCGTTGACGCATTTGAAGAGCCGACGCTGACCTACGTCGCCATGGCCCGACGACCACCGCAAGCTAACCGCCAGGTCACGGCACCACCCCGACGAGACCCTCCGATGCCGCAGTGTCCTCGACGCCAGGAAGGAGAAGTTCAGTACGTCCGCCCGGACCGACCCTCGAAGAGGAAGACCGACGTGTGGAGGACGGTCGATTGACGCCCGTTGCGCACCACTGTGGGGAAGCCGACCACATCTACCGCCGTTGCTCCTGCCGACAAATGAGGCTGCGCGGCTTCCACCCGAACGATCCACGCCCACGCTATGGTGAGCGACCACAGGAGATAGAAGAGTACCTTCGGCGACCTCATCTCCCCGCCTGCACCTAGCCGCAGGTCCCGGTCGCAGTCACCAGGACGTCCAGATTCGCCGATGCACCAACCCCGTCGTGAGAGCCTGTCGCCCTTGTCCTGCCGGGAAAACTAAGCGCGGCCACTCCCGGAGGTGAAGTTGCCATGGACGGACGACGCAAAGAGCCTCCACGAACGCCGGAGCGCTCCCACTCTCCCGAAGCCACGCCTCGCAACGACGCTCCGGCAACAGTGGCCACCAACTTAAAAGTTGTTATCGACGACCGAAACGCATCGGGACTCGTTCACACCGGAGCAGACCACTTAGTCTTGAGTGGGAGGCACTCCCGCCGCCTTCGAAAAGTCACGAAGCCGTGGGATGGACCGCAGATACGAACCGCTGGAGGACATCACATTACGCCTGCCGGAAGGTGCCCCGCTCGCGTCGAAATTCACGGCGAGACGTGTCCTGCAAAATGCGTCGTTCTACAAGACTGTTCCAAGGACGTCATCCTCGGCATCGAATTTCTGTGTGAATACGGCGCCGTCATCGACCTTGGAGAAAACACAATGACGCTACAGGCACATATTCCGCCTTCAGAGAAACTCCAAACTGCGCCAGCCGCCGTCCGAGTCGCTGCCGACCATGTGAATCCACCACCGCGGTCAAGTGTTGTCGTACCCGGCGAGACCGATGCAGCTACCCGCGGCGACGTTCTTCTGAAAGGTAACATTCAATTGCTCCTGTGAAGAGGCATGGGCGTCGCAAGAGGAGTAGCTGAATTTCAGGATGGGAGCACTGTGGTCCTCGTGACGAATTTCCCACAAGGAACGCAACACCTCACTAAAGGTGCAGCAGTCGGCCATGTCGAAGAACTCCGAAACTCCGCCGAAGTCGTCGCAATTGGTGAAGAATCATCACCACCTCAGCAATTCTTTACGCCGCCAGCGAAGCATGACATTGATCCGAAGCTTCCGGGCCTAGAACGACAGCAGCTGAGTGGCCTTCTTGCCGAATACAGCGACTGCTTTGCGACGTCGTCGAAGGTGCGCCAAACCACCGTTGCGAAGCATCGCAATGTTATCAAGGAAGACGCGCTTCCTGTGCATCGATCGTCATACCAAGTCTCCGTAAAAGAAAGGGAGGTCATCCAGGAGCAAGTGCAAGAAATGCTGAACGGCGACATAATTCAGCCTTCCAGCAGTTCATGGGCCTCTCCGGTCGTACTGGTTAAGAACAAGGACGGAACGCTTACGTTTTGCGTAGACTACCGACAGCTGAACGTGGTGAGGAAAAAAGACATCTACCTGCTCCCCCGCATAGACGACACGCCAGTTCGGCTGCGCCACTCTCTATATCTTTCATTAATGGACCTGAAGAGCGGCTACTAGCAGATCGAAGTCGACGAACGGGACCGAGAAAAGACCGCTTTCGTCAAGCCAGAAGGACTGTACGAGTTCAAGGTGATGTCCTTTGGACTTTGCACGGCGCCAGCCACCTTCCAGCGTGTCATGGACACTGTAGTGGCTGGGCTGAAATGGCAGAGCTCTCGCGTCTACCTGGACGAAGTCGTAGTGTTTCCATGCGACTTCGAAGAGCACTTGTGACGACTCCGAGCTGTTCTCCAGGCCATTCAAACCGCCGGGCTTACCCTCAAGCCATCGAAGTGCAAGTTCGCCAAAGACTAACTGAAGTTCCTAAGACACGTGGTTTGGAATGATAGGGTTCACCCAGACCCACAGAAGACTCGCGCCGTCGCGGCATTTCCAGCGCCGACAGAAAAGAAGGCCGTGCAAAGATTCCTTTGACACTTCGATCAAGATGCGGGAACCGAGATTCATACGGACGCAAGTAACGCAGGACTTGGCGCTGTACTGGTTCAAGTGCAAGAAGGCACCGAGCGAGGCATCGCCTACGCAAGTCGGACACTGTTTAAAGCGGAGATAAATTACTCCACGACTGAAAAGGAATGTCTTGCGGTCTTCTGGGCAATCACGAAGTTCCGCCCGTACTTGCACGGGAGCCCGTTTCGCGTTGTCACGGACCACCACTCGCTCTGCTGGCTGACGAACCTAAAGGACCCTCAAGGACGCCTCGCTCGATGGAGCCTCCGTCTGCAGGAGTTCAATATGACTGTGGTCTACAAGTCAGGCCGCAAGCACAGCGACGCCGACCGCCTGTCCAGAGCCCCTGTCTAGACATCTCCCGGTAGCAGCGATGACGATGACGACGAGTGCTTTCTAGGCGGAGTGAACACCGACGACATGGCACGACGTCAAATGGACGATCCTGAGTTCCGCGCGCTAATCCAGCACCTCGAAGGACGAGGAGTAGTATCCCCCGTGTCTTCTCGAGAGCCCTGCCGAATTTCGTCTTCCGACAAAGTGTACTTTACAAGGAGAACTTTGGAGACAACAGCTCGCAATGGCTGCTGGTAATCCCTACTGACCTTAGAAAGGAGATCTTCCAAGCCTGCCACCGCGACGACCCGCCGTCCAGACACCTTGGTTACAGCCGTACGCTGGCCCGAATTCGTGAATGGTATTACTGGCCCAAGCTCCCTAAGACCGTTCACTCCTACACACGATAGTGCTACGAGTGCCAGCGACGCAAGAAACCGTCGGCGAAGCTGGCAGGTCCTGTGCAGCCGATTGCTCCCCGGACCGCACCGTTCCAGCAGATTGGAATGAATATACTTGGTCCTTTTTCACCATCGACGCCACAAATTATCTCACGCGGTACGCCGAAAAAAAAAGCCCTTCCTTCTGGGACTGCTCTGGAAGTCGGCAGGTTTTTCATCGAGTCCATCGTCCTCCGGCACGGCGCTCCCGAAGTTCTGATCTTAGACAGAGGATCATCATTCATGGCCCAGCTGACGCAAGAAATCCTTTGCCTCAGCCACACCAGCCATCGTCGCGCCACTGGGTACTACCCGCAGACCAACGCGCTGACGCAGAGACTTAACAAGACCATCGCCGACATGATCTCCATGTACGTCGACGTGAAGCACGAGACATGGGACGAGGTGTTGCCGTACGTCACGTTGGCCTACTACATGGCCCAAGAAAGCACCGGGGTAACACCCTTTCGACTGGTGCGTGGTCGCAAGGTAACGACAATGCTGGACGCGATGTTACGCCACGAACCGGCTATCGACGGAAGTGACGACGCCCAGGTGGTTGCCCAACGGCAACCACCTGGGCGTCCGAAGTCCGTCAGCTCGCCAGACTTCGGATTAAAGCCTAACAACATATCGACACTGGCCGCTACAACCTTCGTCATCGGGACTTTCAATTCCAGCCCTGAGACAGGGTGAAGGAGTGGACACCGATTCGCCGCCTTGGTCTCAGTGAGAAACTCCTGTAGCGCCACTTTGGACCCTACAAAGTGCTTCGTCAAATCGGGGATCTGGACTATGATATGATGCACGACGGAACACGGACTTTATCACGCCGCACTCCGCGACCGGAAGTCGTCCACGTAGTACGCCTGAAGCCGTACTACGATCGATAGGACTGTGAATTGTGTTTTGTAATGCGCTCGATGGGATTGTGTTGTACAAGTCTACGTAGTCTGCCATTATTTTTGGTTGTTTTGCTGTTTTGTTTTCCAGCGCGTCGCATCGAGACGATGCGTTTTTCAACTGGGGAGTAATGCCAGGCGCGTCGATGAGCGATCACGTGCGTGACCGAATGGTTACCGCGCTTAACTGTCGTGCGAAAGGTCTGGGTTTGATTTCAGTTAGCGGACTGCGCTTTTATTTATTCTTTCAACTTTGCTTTCCTGTAAGTTTGAGAATATTCTCGCCTGATTAAGTTCTGAATTTTCTACGCGCCGAATGTTCTAGGCTGAATGTTCAAGAGACATTCGCGGATACAAAAGGTGCTCTGCGTGTCGAGCCGGACTCTCGCCCCAGCGTGCGATCGAACTGTTACACCGGCTTCGACGCTCATGACGCTTTGTTGTTATCTGCTATTCCCTTTTTGGTTTGGGCACAAGTCCGCCACATTAACGTTTATTTCTTCCTCTTTATTTATTGCCATTTTGGTCACCACCTGTGACAATATAAGCGTGTGATTTGATTGATAATTTCTTTCTCATTTTTTTTTAAAGAACGATCACTTTCGCATTCTGCGTAGGACATGGAAACATCCCCGAAGAAATTGAAAGGTTATATATGTGTGATCAAGCGGACGCTAGTATATTCAAAATAACGGGTTTAATTTGAATGTCGTTAATATCTCTACATTAACGAGATTCAAATGATGAATCCTATAATAATATTTTCCCACTATTATTTCGGGCAGAATTCGTAGTTACTTTGTAAGTGCGTTGATTACGGTGGATGTTCCAGGAATTCAAAGCCTTTGTCATGAATGGCAGCCGTTGTAACGCAAGACCTGGGGCTGGCTTCATTGTCGTGAAGAAGCATATGTCATTGGTTCGAAACCTGCTCGACAGATGGAAATGGTTTTCTTATGTATTTAGCAGCGGCTGCAGGCGCACCTTATATCCTTAGTTGCGGTCGCTGCGAGAGATCATGATAGGTGGCATCACCGGGGGTTTTCGCGAAGGACACATATACAATATTTTAGGGGAGGTCCCACTAACAGCTCTCGCTGTAAAAAGTCAGAATCGCGACGCATTTGCTCTGCGTAATTGGTTCAGCCGGTGAGGGCAAATACATAGAGATGATGAGCGCCGTGACGACATACATTCGGCGCGTCTTTATTGGTGCTATACAGCATGTAAACCAACGCTTCTAAGGTACTTTAAACGGCCCTCCAAAATTCGGTTTCTCAACGTATCGCGTTGCGATTTACTATAAAGGTTCAACCAAGAGGTGAAAGCATGGTGTGAAAATATCAACCGTTGAGCGAAAAAAAGAAACAACGTGTCGGGCTATCTGTCATTGCATTCGCAGACGACATCATGACCGAGTGCGCCTATAGTTAAATCTGCTGCCGACAGATATCATAAGCCTCGAGCGCGGCGGCATTGAGCTTAGCAGACAAGCTCTGGAAACCTTTCACTAGGCCGGCACGCATCATTCTGAGGTTAATTTATAATTGTGGATAATTTATTTATTACAAGTGAAATAAATGTAATAAGAAAACATAGATATTTGTTACGGTGGAACCTTGTCGTCTTCGTTCAGCAAGTGTAAAGACGCGCACGCTCAGCTCGGTTCACACCCTACGCACGGTTCCTGATCGAGCTAGCGACATGTTCACCGGTGTCGCAGCTCACAACGAATTTATTAGAGTATTATTTAGTAAATAATATGTAAATCGACTACAACTCAACACTGGTGACGAGGAAAATACTGTATGGTTCAGCGAGGATGCCGCAGTGCTGCATTCGAAACTACACTCCTGATGCGGGTTGGGCGTGCTGGAAGGAACGACTGGGAATTCTACTTCAACTTCTGACAACGCGCGCAGCCAAAGCACCATGGAAGGCATGGAGCGTGTTCTTAAGGTCGGGTGGTGGAAAGACACGCCCTGCCGTTCTCGCTTTGCACGGTTCACCCGGCCCGTGCAATCTCTCGCGTGCATATATACATAATGTGGTTTATTTTAGCAGTCATTTTTTAAAATATACTTAAAGGTACAATGTGGTCTCTGAAAGGGAAACATACGACCGGAGCGGTTTGCTGGTGTATGAGGGTATATCTTACAGCGGCTAAAATCCCCGCAAGAGTGTTGTTCTGGTTGCGTGACCGGCTCAGAAGTCAGATTGTGTATTAATTCTAGGTGACTCCGCTCAGAATAAGAAATCACCTCCCGTCGTTTTCTTTAATTCTCGGCTACGATTTTCCACAATAATAAATTTACATACTGCTCATGAAGTAGAAAAATGAGGTTAATTTTACTTCATTTTCTCGTCCATTCGCCCTTTTTATGAACGCGGAATGGGATTTTAAAGGGTAATTCTGGTCAAATGTCAAACAAAAATGCATGAACGATGTAGATTTTCTGACACTAAACACGCGGACTGCCAAATTATTACACGAATGGGAGTCCGCGATCTCCTCTCTAACCGATATTAAAAATGTTACCACCGGCTTCTCAGCGCGCATTCAGCGAACTGGCTGTTTATCGAGCAACCTTGTGCCCAGTTGTCATAATCGTATGCAAGGAAATTTTTGTTTGCGCCGACACTTCTTTAGCCGTGGTTTTCGCACGCGTTTTCATACTTCCCAGCGGGCGACTTCTGCTTATGTTGCGTTTTAGCGGCCGTACTAGGTAGGTGCTTCTCAGCGATTGCGCTCGAATATTATTAACTCTCTGCTCGCTCAAGAGCGTCGTGATTCCGAAGCTGGCATTCACTGGCGCTCATAGTTTAGTTCGTTCCTTCTCAGCGCGAGCTTACGACTTGCTTTCATAACGCTTCTGCAACGTCCCTATCACTCCACCAAGATTGTAGTTCTCGGAACATAGGTGGGGCGGGGCTTCTTCTAGACCTGTGCTGAGCCTGTGTTAATCACGGCGAACTCGATTTCCCGCACGCAAGTTTATGATTTTGTATCATTAAATGCAACACATGTTTGATATCTACGAAGCAAAGCTGTAAAACATCCGGAGCATCTTACCTGATTGATCTGAACTGCTCTTGCGACTAGGCCAGTCGTACGCTTTACGGTAGCCCAGTACGAAGTTTGCGTCACACAATGATCATGCGGCGGAACACAAGGGTTGCCAACTTGCTAGAGCCTGTAGTTTCAGTGTACGGTAGAACCTCAAACGAAATTCTGAAATAAGGTAGGAACAAAACAACGCCGGGAGTCGAAAAAAAGGTCAACTTCTAATTTGGGGGCACCTTATTTACTAAACATAGCGGTAAATATAAAATCAAGAAATGTACAGGAGTTATTCTTTAATAATCGAAACGAGGACAAAACGACGGCATCCATATGCCTCTCTCAGCGTTATCTATTTTGTGTCGCGTATTCAAGGATGGTGTACCTTCCACAGTGCTCTAACGATATCAAAGCTACTTGGGCAAGCACGTAGCTTTATTTGGAGTCTGTATCGTATCAGAGGCGTGCTATGAATGAGACGCACAATCATAGCCTCATCTATACTCACAAAGCCTGGCAGTTCAACGACAGAGCCTTATAGTGCACGGTCACATATCTGGAGCGCGAGATCTGGTACCACAGAGCATTTTTCGAGGAATCTGGTATTCAGCGCACAGCTTTTGCAGCGACGAGAACCCAAAACACACTCGTTCGTTCGAGAGAAGTGTGTTTCGGCGTCTTGCCGCTGCGGGGTGACGACACGTGGCTCTCCTCTCATCCGTTGTCTGGCGCTCCAGCTTTTTCATTTCTGCTGCGGCTTCTTGTGGCGATCTGCCAGGCTTTAGTCAGTATACAGGGTGTTTCATGAAAGATGGATGAATTCGATATTGCAAAAACTACACGTGGCAACAAAAAAAAAAAAAAAAAGCTTGTGTCGTTTTGGTCCTGGGCCAGGGGCCTATTTTATTAAATTATTGAAATCCGGGGAATTCAGATTGTTAATTATTTTTGCGTAAATAACCTTTTAAATTAAACTTGAGGAAGAAAAAGGGAAGGGACGTTTTCTTCCTTAAGTTTAATTATCCCTACCAACCCGCTCGTTCGGTCCTAACTATTTTAATATTGGGTTTAAGGGCATGGATTCAACTAGAAAATTGCTCAGCATCATCGAAAAAACACTAAATCAACAAATTTCAGAACGATAGAAGGCATGCGAAGCATTTTACAGCTTTCTGAAAAACACTACAAATTTGACGGGTTTTTAAGTTTCGGCTTCCTATAGGCCTGTTCACACATGCAGCGGAACGCTACAAGCATAGCGCTGACCTCGCGCTAAGTGCGTGCTAGCGGGAGCGTTCACCAGCTTTGTATCGCACTGTCAAAACTGTTGATTATGGCAGACGGTAAGAAGCTGACGACACGTGAGAAGCGCTACATCAGCGCTTCGCTGCATGTGAGAACCGGCCTTATCGGAGAGCATCTCGGCCCCGGCGGCACCGCGCCCCGTGGAAAGATAGTGCAACCAGCCTCTGCTGCGTCGCGCGATGAGAGCGCAGCAGAGGTTGGTTGCACTATATCTCCGCGGGGCGCGGTGTCACCGGGGCCTAGATGCGCGCCGATAGCAAACCGGAACTTAAAAACTCGTCGAATTTGTGCAGTTTCTCGGAAAGCCGTAAAATTCTTCGCGTGCCTTCTATCGGTCTGCGACATGTTGATTTAATGTTTTTCGATTATGCAGAGCAATTTTCTAATTGAAACCATGCCCTTAAACCCAATATTAAAAAAGTTGATTAAGCAAAAATAATTACAATTTAATTATCCCGGACTTCAATAATTTGCCTAAATAGGCTCCTGGTCCAGGACCAAAACGCCAAAAGCCTTTTCTTGTTGCTATGCGTAGTTCTCGCAATATTGAATTTGTCCACCTTTCGCGAAACACCTGGTATAGGAGGCTATGATAAAGCTTAATTGGCACAGAAGCGCGCACTCCCGTACCTTTGCCTGCAAGGCTGCCACAGTATCTGTAGGTCTGTCTCGATCCATGCGTAACTGCGCCAAGCAGCAATTCTTCATCGTGTTGATGAGACAGCGCCGCGCTCGTAGCAGGAAAGGACGCTTTCGTTCTAAAGAGTGGTGCAACAGTGCCATGTTGGCGTCTGGCGTCATGTGGGGTCGTGAAATGTTTCGGTGCGTACTCCTAGCTGTCGTCTGCTCGTCGTCTCCTCAGAGTGAACGCGCTTGATAGACAAACGATCAGCGGAAGTGTCGTCACGTAGTAAGCTCGTCTGCGGATTAGTCCGTCGCGTGAATCTATCATGAGAGATCGAAAGCCCACGCGAGCACGACGAAGATGGATGCAATATAGAGACACAGAAAAACAAAGAACGTGCTCCGAAGTATTTCTAACATTTACTGGTTAAGCAAAATTCAATGACTGTCATCAAGTTTTCAATTGAAACCATAAGGTTTATGTAACTAACCTAATATACGTAACACAAAATTTAGGTTATTATCTGAATTATTTTACCATTAATCCCCGATATTATGTCCCCCGGCCGAATAATACTCCAACTGAGCGAAGCCGGCCAGTATAACATTCATAGCTATTCCTTTGAAAAAATAATAAGGTTTACCGAATTATGAAAATAATTCAATTAAATGCAAGGGTGCAAGCGAGGTGAACGAGAATGACGATAATAATTCCTGTAAAGGGGAACAAAGGGGACAAAGGACAAACACAGCTAAGAGATTGTTGCGCGACCGAAAAAATCCGCTTCGTCCTGGTATCGAACCGGGGGCTTTTCCATTTCCAGTGAAGGGCTCTACCAACTGAGCTAACCAAGAAGTAGAGCGATCCACTGGAAATATAGAGGTCCCTGGTTCGATACCAGGACCGGGCGGATTTTTTCTCGCAAGCACCAGTCACTTAGATGTGTTTGGAGATTTGGGTTTGCTTTTTGTACCCTTTGTTCCCCTTCAAAATGAATTGTTTCCGTCACTCTTGTCCAGCTCGCTTGCACCTTTGATTTAAATCGCATTATTTTCATAACTCTAAAAATGCAGACCGTTTACCCTTGTGGGTGTTAGACTGGTGGCAGCTGATAAAACCCGTTTGCCCTGCTGTACGTATAAATCCTGGTTAGCCCAGTTGGTAGAGCGCTCCAATGAAAATGGAGAGGTCACTGGTTCGATACCAGGACCAGGCAGCATTTTTCGGTCCCGCACCAGTCACTTAGCTGTGTTTGTCTTTTGTACCCTTTATTTTCCTTCTCCAGTGATTATTTTCGTCGTTACGAAATCACCCGGTGTTTTTGAGGAAGCACTATTAGAAGCGAGATGGAGGGGTGTGCTCAGTTTGGGAATGATAAATGAAACGCATAGCATCTATGCAAAACGCTCTTTCACGGTTATGCAACATTTAACGATTTATGCTCTCGTGAAACGACCAATGCATTGTCCCTCGAACCGCCAAACATATAGAAAATATCCGAATATATATGAAAATATTGTTTGCGTCGTATAGTTCCTTACGAGGCCGGAAGATGTTGCTGCTAATTCGAACTACCCTTTTATATCGGAGCTTAGTAGGTCTTCAACTTCTTTTGGCATCAATATATCTGTAGAGTGTTTGATTTCACCAGGCATGATCTAAAATGGACCGTAAAAATTGCCCCCTGTACGAAGCAATCTAAACTTTTCTTCAAATCTGTATTTCACAAGTCCTTTTTTTTTTTTTGTAAGACTACAAAGCGTACTTTCTTTTCGGTAAATAATAGGTCCAAAAAACCTGCCAGGGTCAACGGCGGCCCTCTACGCAGACGACTGAGTCGAGCGGCTGGGTGGGTTTGGTGCACGTATTGATAGATGGCGCGACCCCCTTATCGATACTGCTTGCGACGACCGTGATTTACTAAAATGAAGATAATATTTTAGTAGTGTACCACCAGTTTAAAAATAAATGCAAGCAATAAAAGCTAAATTCAAGTAAAAAAAAAACGCGGTTACAAAACAGCGGCGTTCTTGCTGCCGACGGGTTGTGTCTGCGTGTCCTGTGCTTTCTTTCGCTGGTCGGCTACACCTTCCGACTATGCTCCCAACGCCATCTATCTGTGCGTCCGAGAAAAGCGCCCCGCCACTTTAATCGGTCGTTTTCGTCGCCATCCGTTTTTGACCCTGGCAAGTTTCTTTGCTTTATTTCTTACAGAAATGGAGCTACACTTTGTAATTTTACAAGAAAAAACGGACCTGCGAAATACACATTTGACGACAAGTTTAGATTGCTTCGCACAGGCGTCAAATTTGACGGTCTATTTAGGTCGAACCTGGTGACTTCAGACACCATATATATGCCTTTCAATATCTAGAAAAAACGCCGCCGTGCTCCCGGCGGATTGTACAGCGAGACACTGTCTTTTTATAACCAAAATTCATTCATCAAATTCACTAGTGTAGAGTAAAGTGCTAAGTTGCGGCACTAACGAAAGCGCTGATAAATTGCATCCGCGAAAACGAAATAATGTAAATCAACGCCATTGTCGTATTCGCGCTAGCTGTTTTGCACAGTGTACTCACATTCTGATCACGAAAAATAATTCCGAACACCATTGCATTAACTCCTTGGCTGTTGGCAGCCTCACTAAAAAGCATTCACGTTTCTGAAGATGATTTGGCACTTACCAAGAAAGTTGATTCTCAAACAATGAAGCATCGAACAAAAGCCGACATGATTTCCTAAGGTCAGTAACTTCTTTTTTCTTGCTTCAGAGGCTTCAAGTGAACACGAACCTGGACACCTACATGACGTAAATTTGGCCTCGGTGGTATATGCAAGAGTTCATTCGAAGAAAAAAAAATGAAGAGCAAGAAACGGGTCATTATGCAGTGGAGATACTAAACTCCGTCTCATTAGTTTACCCCATTCCAATATTCACAAGTCCTCAACCGAACGCGCGATCTCCTCAGCCCAGCACGGACATGTTCGCCGCTTTGGAAAGCGAGCAAGTCGCGCACCGCCCGCACGAACACTGAAAATGGAACCACCCGGGAGACCCTTTTTGCAAGTATCTATAGACCTTTCCAAAAAAGGGCACTTGGCAGGTTCCATTTTCAGTGTTCGTGCGTATGGCGCGTGATTTGCCAAAATTATAAATAACAAAGCACTTATCGTTCCTGCAAATAATAAATATTTAGTGATTTACTTAGTTTTGTGGGCTTTGCGCACGAAATATGTGCCTTTATTTTGTTGGATGAATAGAAAACAAGAATAATTATACTTTTCGGGTTTTGACAAATCGGCACCCTCCCAAGTCATCGACACCACCACCGCGCCCCGCTAGAGTGCCTTCATACACACGCGCGCTTTTGCTTGAGTGGTGACATCTCAGCCATTTTTACGCCCAATCGTTTTTTTATGCATTTTGAAGTACGCGCAATCCGGTGTCAATCAGCTCGAGCGCGTAGCTTTGGCTAATGCATAGATGCCATTTTAGCGCCCAGGTCACGCAACGAGTGCGCGAGAGCGTCACGCGCTGAACATTCAGTGCAACAATGGATGTCTTCACCCTGAGACAGACAGACATGTAGGCACCCTACGCCCCGCTCTCTTTGTCTTCCGTCATGGATCCCACTGAGGTGCACGGCAATCTCAGCTCACCCCGCGGAAACCACAGTGAATTGAAGCAGCGGTGCCGGTACTATGTTGAGTAGCAACGTGGGGCAGAGGCGACAGAAATCCAACGAAGCAGACGACGTCCGGCGTAGCTTCTCACCTCTCAGCAGTGCTAAGCCTCGCGCCCGCTTCGAAATTTTCGTTGGCGATAGCGTCGCTGGATTCTCACGTTGTCGCGCAAAAACTGCTGCAAACGCAAGCCGATACCATTAAGATTTCGTGGCGTAACCTCGGGCACGTAAAACACGGTGCAAAAAAGCAGAATAATTGTCACGAGAAACTAGCGTCGCGTTGCTAAGGCCAGCAGCCATGTTGAGCTTTTTTTTTTCAAAAGGATCGCGATTGGTCCACGGAATGTGGACTGTGATTTTTGTAAACAGTGGAACGTCTATACTAGTGCGTGAGCGTGGCTTTAATTATTGTTTCGTTTGAGCGAAAACACGTGCAAATAATCTGTGAGATCAAACGCCATGCTCGCGCCTGCGGCTTTGACAGCATTGTGCACTAAAGCGGGTTTCATATTCAGCGATTCCGCGGCCAAAATCGCTGCCGCTAGCGGCGCGGCGGCACATATCGCGAGGTTTCATTTCACATGAGCGTTTTTTGCCGTTGCGATGGTGTAGTGTTATAAGACCTCGCGCTGGCTAACTAGTCTGCGGGGTGATGAGGTGCCGTGACCTAAAGGCCGGTTCGCCGGGATATCGCTGGATGTGTGAGGTCCGACTCACCGGGCTGCCGTGTGGGTTCCGGGAAACGGCCGGTCATTTCGGAGCGGCGATTTCTCCGATGACATCAGATCCCGCAGGACGAAGCGAACAGACACGTTCGTTCGTGTCGCGATCTGAGCGTGTCCTCGAGCGACCGGCCGGATCGCTCACGTTTTATTGATTTTTATTATAATTATAATTATAATTAATTCTTAACATCTATTAATAACAATTATAATTCTTTAGTTTTCAGTTTTACCTTTTATTTCACCTTAATATTACAAAAAAGCGTTTAAAATACTAAGTAAACCTTGGCCATATTTGTTTATGTTTTTTTTTTTTTTTAACTTCGTTGTCGCGGAGGATGAAACCTCGGATCATGCTCGGCAGCGTCACTGGCATCGCCTTCCTCGGATGTAAGGATTCTGTATGACATGGCCGTCCCGAACCTCCCGTAGTAGTGCAGTTGTTTCATACCGGTCTTGTCGGTCACTCTCACGGCCTCAGTCAGCTATTTTCAGTTTCTCTTTGTTCCTGTGGTTCCTAACTTCTTGAGCTGCGCGTCCCGAAAATCCGACGCTTCGACACTTCACTGAGAAGCAGTTCATTGAACTGGGCGCGATACATTTTGTGTATTGAGGGACACGTGAATGTCCCTCCATGCTTCGGCTTATGTCTTTGTCACTAGCGCTCGCACAAGCCGCTTCCGATTAGCATCTTTTGAGCTCGCTACATCTGATACTCAGGCGAGGAGAGTAAAAATGAGTCGCGTAATTATTGAGAAAACAAATTCCTAGGACGGGTAAAGATCCCCCTCCTTCATAGTATCCTGAACAATTCCCACGCAACTGCCGAAGCAAAGAAGCTCGTCCCGCCAGAAATATTGACCGCATCTCCACGTGGTGAATGATGTTGATTGGGGCGAAGCTCTGGTGGTGCTTGTCTGCGTACACGCTGAGCCGCTGTAGGCCGAGCTTTTCGGTCGTTTTCATTCATGTCTATAGGAGAATATGTGGTTTCCCTCTTTTTCTTTTTTAAGAACACAGAGGGGATGGCATCTCAGAACCCCCTACTCTTTTTTTTTCTTCTTTTTCTTTTTTTATTATTGTTTTTCATCTTTTCTTTTTTTTTTTTTGCCCTACACGAGCACGTGAGCACGTGAGCTCATGAGCAGGAGCACGAGCACCCGACGCCGGTCGGCGGACGGACATGCGGACATGGCTAGCCCCTAAGGAGCTTCACCCCTAAAAAAGAAACTGCAAACCAGTCGCTTACGTACTCTCTCTGCTTCTCGTCTGCTTCAGGGACGTGAAAACGCCGCCGTTCTATGCGGGAGCTTTCCCGCAATGTTTCTTCTCAACTCACGTGATTTCTCGCCGCGCTGTGAGTGGCAAACGCCACTCTGCTGCGGCGAAAAGGGCGGGGGGGGGGGGGGGGAGGAGGGGGTTATTAGCGGCGAGATGTTTTGGTGGCGCCCTCCTATGGTTCCCCCTTGTGACGTCATTACCTTGCAAACAACAGGTTCGATGGTGTTTGCAAATGGCATGGTGGAAGCTTGAAGTCATTGCGCTCTCACAGGAACACTGAATGTTTACTGAATGTTTAATTGAGAGCTAAAAAAAAAGAAATAAACCTATCACTCTCAAACTGCACCGCCAAACAGCATAACAGGTTTAAACCAATCAAAATAAATGAAGAGGGTCAAATGACCAAAATTAAATTTTCTGTAAAAGCCAATTTGAAAGAAAAACTGGGGAGCATCGAAACCATAGTTTCAGGAATGGGCTTGGAATTTAGTACGGGCATTTACGTTCGTATATAGAATTATTCCTTTTCTAAAAATTCTATTTCTTTAAATGTAAATTTGTTTTTCTTGGTTTCTGCTCCATCGATGTTCTGGAAGAGGACGACGACGATCCAACTTTTTCATGAAGATATCCTGTATGAGGAATAATATTTCAGTGTTAAAAGTTGTTTTTTGCTTTTCCTTTTTCCCTTCCCTCTCCTTCCTTCCTCTTTCCCTTTTTTAAGCTGATTATTTCTATTTATTTAGTTATGCATTTCCTACGCTGAATATAGATTTTAACCTATATCGCTTTTGGAGCCAAATGGACCGCACTCAGCAACTTATTTAGATATTGCTTAATCTAAATTAATGTTGTTTTAACTTTTATATTTCTTTAGGTGTGAATGTGCAAAAGCATCGTGTCCATAAAAAATATATTTTTCTTTTTTTGCCAGCAAGTTGACAGCCAGGTGAGAAAAGAGCCAATGATGTCTATTTATGTTTTGGAAGCTATATTAGATTTCATGATTTGATTTTTGCTTAAAATTTTAAACGGATTAAATGGGACTATGGTATATCTCAGAAAAATGACTTTAGTGGTGTTATATAAGTTCAACTGATTAAAGTTATTGTTTCATTTCTTGACAGTGCGTTAACAGGAAAGTTTCAGTCGAAATTTTATTTTGATGGTGTTTCATTTCTTTGCCTCATGAACCATGATCCTGTGGGTGTGTTTCCTCTGATTTTAAAGGGGTCATGAAACGAATTTTGGGTTGGGATGAATGATTTTAAATTGGGACTTTACTAATCGCATATCGTTTAGTTGGCCAAAAGAAAGAGGCTGGAAAGTCAAAAGCCAGCTTTTCGGTACGAACATTTGAAAATATAGTGGACTATTTTGTAACTTCTTGCCTTCAAAAGCTCTCCGCCTTTTCACTATGATACATCCGCGGTTCCAAAAGCGCGTCACCGGCGCCAAACTGACGTCAGCAGAGCCCAGCTCACGCATTGGACACGAGAACTGCGTCACTCGGACGTATGCGCTCGTCAACAATAAATCCGTCGACGAATATTTGGATTCGCGTTCGTGGCCAATGAGTGCCCTGATGGAACTTATTGTCACTGGGGAATGACAAGTTCTATGGTGTGCATAAAAAGCACGGTAGAAGCTAGGAGTCATCGCACCGGTGCCGAAGGAATGTCACCACCACGTGATTTCACAATTCGCATTTGAGTTGAGGATTAAAGCTAAGGAGGAAGAAGTAGGAAAATCGTTTCATGACACCCTTTAAGAATGTCAATTGCATTCTTAACCTGCTTAACCTTTGTTTATTTTGCATCTACCTACCACCCTTGCCATCTTGAGCACATATTACCAATTATTAATTCTTTAGTTCTTTACATTAGTGTGTTGTATAGGATAACAATTTTCCTTCCTTTTTTCCTCTTCCTCCTCTTCCCCCTTTTCACCTTTTTCCTCTTTAACTTCTTTTCTCTCCGTCCCTTCCTTCCAATTCTCTCCCCTCATCAGTTGTATTTTGTAATGTTTATTTTTGTCTATTCTTTCTTTTCTTCCTTTCCCTTTTCTTTTTCCTTTATTAGCTTAAATAATTTGGAGTAACATTTAATATATTTAGTTAACATGATTTAGATGTTTTGTTATTAATTGAACAAGACAGTAAAACCTTTGAGTTCTAGTGATTATTTTATATGTCTTGAATCGGCTTCTGGCCTTCTATTTTCATTTTTGTATTTGTTACATCCTCATAGAGATGTGCTCCCTATCAAAATGAAAGAAGGCAGTTTTGTTAACCTTTCTTTTGTGCTTTGCCTTTTATAATTTCTAAGCAGAAGCCCAGGGATACAGATCAAGTCTGCTCCCTCCTAGATGCCAATTCGGTCTTCTGTGGCATGCTTTTACGAAACTAATAGGAAGCCTAAGACCCCGGAACTAGTCCGTGTCTTCCTGTCACATAATTTTAAGGTCTTCCTTTTTTTTTTGCATGCTTTGAGCCCATTTTTGTTTGTTGCAGTTTTTGTAGATTTTATGGGTATTGTCATTCATATCGGGTTGGGACGTCCTCTTTTTGTTTTAGCGTAGTGTCTTGTTTCACCGTAGAGGTTTCATCTGTTGTTGGACACTTTTAAATAGTGTGTTGTCCCGATCTCTTTGTTTATAACTTTTACCCATCTTGTTGTCTGCATTGGACTCATTTCGTTTGATTTTTTTGTTATTTATTAAATAAAAGAAAGTTGTATTTTAATAGAGTATGAGGTTTGAGTGCCTTTCTGCCAACTCTGTTATTTTTTACACAAATACCAGAATATATATATATATATATATATATATATATATATATATATATATATATATATATATATATATATATATATATATATACCTATACCCATATTCATTTTTCTGCTTTATCACTTCTTATTCAATTTTACCATTAATGAATTTAATCATCTCTTTTAAAATGTCTATTTTATGTGTGTGTTGAATTACCTTTTCTTTTGCTAAATTGTTATTAAATATTATTCCAAGTTTGGTTCTATAATCATTTGTATTTGGACAGGTTGTAAAATAGTGGTCAATTGATTGACATATCATACCACAAAAGCGTTGACTATGATTTTTGATATTAAATCTCTGAAAATAAAATGGGAATCTTCCGTGTCCAGTTAAAAGTTGGGTAAGTAAATAAGTGGAAGTGAATGAGGAGGGTATTGCTGAAATTGTTGGTATCCATTGAAATAATTCTTTACTCTGTCCATCTGTTTTCCAGCTATCATTCGAAATATTTTTGCTCTTTTCATTAGTTCGTTTTTAATATATTTCTTTGATTTTCCTATTGGCGTATATGTTCCCTGGCGACGGGCGTTCGATGCAAATTTGTCCGCTAACTCATTCCCCAATACTCCAGAGTGTCATTTTACAAAGTACAGGGTAATTCTACATTTTTTACTTAAAAGTTTGATATTTTGTTTTAATTTAAAAAATTTGAGGGTCTGTGTTCATTGAATTGGAAAGTGCCTGAAGGGTCGATAAGCTATCTGTGAAGAAATCACAATCCCTTCGCTCATCCGCCGTCAACAAGTGCTCAATTCCCATCATGAGTGCTAGGACTTCTGCATCAAATATGGTGGCGTGTCTGGGCATACAGTATTTTCATATTTTTATTATACTACCATTGTGTTTCATTAATACAAAGGCTGCTCCGACCAAGTTAAGACATACGGATCCATCTGTAAATAGACTAAAAGCATCTATTGATGTTCTAAAGGATTTGGTGTCATATATGTGAAATAGTATTACGTATTTAGTGCTAGGGTGATTGTTCCATACATTTATGGGATAAGTTCCTTCACTCGGTGAAACCGTCCAGTCATTAAATTGAGCAGTTATTCTCACTTGAAATAATTTGAACATAAACACTTCTGTATTTAAAGTAATATTTATTGGAATAATGTTGCATAATATTGGTAAACTAATATTCGGAACTGTGTGATATGCATTACATATTTTTGACAATGGTATTATCTGAACCGAAATTATTTTGCTCTTCAAGTGAGAATTGCGTTCTGATTTGCACCTTACTGGTGCTCCATATACTATGTATCTTTCAATGGATTGTAAGTATATTTTACGTAATTGAGTGTTATTGATTCCCCATTTTGTAGCTGAAAATCGTGCTAAATTCGTTGTGTGCTGTAAAACTTTAGTTTTTCGGTTTTTGACATGGGGTAGAAAAGATAAATGTGAATCAAAGATGATACCTAAAAGTTTAAGTTCATGTCTCACTTTTAGTTTATGTTTATTAAATTTAATTATTGGCTTACGTTTCTGGTATTTCATACCAGTTATTATCGACATACAAAAACATTTATCATAGTTAAATTTAAGTTTTCTTTCTTGTGCCCATGCACATATGACGTTAAGTGTGTTTTCTGCACGGTTCTCTATTTCTCTGCAGGATGAGCCATCTATTACAATTATTACGTCATCTGCAAATGCGTGAATGTGCACGTGTGTAGGGAAGTTAATATTTAAAAGATCATTAATTAGAATGTTCCAAAATAACGAGCTTAAAGGAGATCTCTGAGGGCATCCTAGAGTTATTTCTTTTTTTATTTCAAGGTTATCTTGTGTTATATAGCTTACATACCTGTTCTTAAAAAAAGTAAGAAAGAAGATAATATAAGTTAGATGGACATTGTCGCATTTGCAGATAGTGTAACACTACGGGGTAACAAAGCGAATCGAAAGCACCTGAAAAGTCTAGGGATATAATCAAAGAAGTCCTACTGTTTTGTTTTACATTTTGAAGCCGTTGTTTTAAGTTTTATAATGCTAGAGTTAGATGATTTATTATGAGTAAATCCAAATTGATTTCGATGTATTGGTTGAGACTTTGTTAAGAAGTAGTATAGTCTTGTATAAAGTAATCTTTTTAAAACTTTTCCGAGAAGTGAATTCAAACATATAGGTCTATAAGAACTAGTTTCATTCGTAGGTCGAGTTGGTTTGTTTAGCAACATTACTTTACCTATTTTCCAATCTTTTGGGAAGTATCCTACTTGGAGACATGAGTTAAATATTAAATGTATAAACTGATAATGATATTTCTATAACTGTTTAATCATTGGTACGGTTATTTTATCTATACCTGGAGCTGTCTTAATGCGTAATGAGGTTATTATTGTTGCTATTTCTTGATATGTGAGTTGTGGATCATTGAAACTATGATAAGGTTTTATTATATTTTGTCTTATGTTAGTTACAAATCTTGAATCAGTTAAAGTATCATCTGGTTTATATAGCATGTCTAGGATATATTTGACCGAGTCTATATGGGATTCAGTTATTGAGTGATCTATTTTATTTATTGGCGGAATTATTATGGGCGCTCGAATTTTGTTGAATACTAATTTATAGGGTATACCAAAGAGTGATGTTTTAGTTGCTTGAAAACAAAAATCATGCCAAGAAGTTATTTCTGCAGTTATAATCATTTCTTTATATTGGTTTCTATAATCTTGATACTGTCTTTTATATAAAGGTCTCATTTCTGAGTTGTAACATCTTTGATATCTTCTTCTGTATGCGTTATTTCTAAGCCTAGTATTTTGTATTTCCTCGGTCCACCAGGGAGTTGCTTTACCGTAAACTTTAACATTTTTTTCACATTTTTTTATCCAAGTTTGAAATTGATAATAAAAGTAGCTTAAAGCATTTTCAATTTCTTCTGGAGTGTGGTAGGGAAATATTGTGTTATTTAAAGAGACATCGTTTTTAATAATATGATAAAGTTTATTAAGACCATGTTTTGTTCATTTTTTTTTTACTTTTATTGGGTTCGTACTGAACAATCCAAAAGAGATATATTTGTGATCACTCATTGATTCTTGTTCAAGAACTTCCCAGTGTGTGGTTTTTGGTATCAAATCTCCAGAGACAACCGAGAGGTCTATCCAACTTTTGCCATTTAGGGTTTCAAAAGTTGCTTCTGAATTTCTTGAATTAATAATAAATAGATTGTGTAATAAAAAAAACTCAGTTAATTGTTCACCTCTATCATCATTAATATTCCCGCCCCATGTTACATTTTTAGCATTAAAGTCTCCTGTTATTACTATGGGTTTGTTTTGTCGAACTCTTAAGATGCTATCTATTTCCATTAATGTATTATCAAATTATGAAAATGGAGATATGTAAACGTTAATAATTATTATTATTTTTTCATGATATGAACATTGTATCGCAACTATATTTTGTTTCACTAATAAAGGAAATATTAAACAATTTGTTTCTCGCACCACTATTGCACATTTCGGAGAAGACGAGGCTATAGCTATAGCTATTTTAAAGAATTCCTGTAAGTTTATCTTTCAAAACGTATGGTTCCTGAATACACACAAAGCTAGGATCAATTTCTTCGCATATCTGTTACTATTTGGTTTGTAGCAGCCTTTAATTTACCTAAATTAATTTGCAATATTTCTAATCGTTTTTCTATTATGATTATGCTGATGATGCCTCACCACAACCACCGATGCCCGCCCTCTCATGATAGTAAATTTCACTGCAAATAAGTATCTAAAACAAACCGGAACCAAAAGAATATTTACAACTATATACATTGGACTTGTACCCATCAGGAGCGAATGACAATCTACCTCGGGTAGTCTGTTCTACCTTTAAGGCGCGCGACATGTTGCGCCAGCGTGCCACAGTCCGCATGGCCGAACGCGGGGTGCTCATTCGCCCAGCGAACAATGCACGCCCGGCACCTCATCGCCTCCGCCTCCTTAATGCCACACTGTCCCGAGGGATGAGTCCCCGCGCAAAGGGGACAAAATTCGCTAGCGGAGCTACAATGTTTTTTTGTGTGTCCGTACATCGAGCACTTCTGACATCTAGGTACATAGAAGTTCTCGTGCACGAAGCACGAGGTCCATCCCATGTTTATTTTTTCCTTTCCTTGCAGTTTTTGATTTCCTTCGGCTGTTACATCAAAGATGTGTGTACAATTGCCTGATTTTTCTTCATATGTTGTTCGTAAATAAAACTCATTTGCTCGAATCTGGATTTCTGGGTTTTGTGCGCGGAGAGTTGTTAAATATTCTGCTGGTAGGATGTCGGGATCTACTCCCGACACCCTGAACTGAGGTTTACGTTTTGTCGGCTGACGAAGCACGAAAGCCTCTTTCGTGTTCGGGTGTTCGTTAATCGCGTCTGCCAGGCGCGGGAGTGTTTCAAGTGATTGCGATTGTATCGCAATCCCATTACGGATTTCGTTCATGATGACCTCTTGAAGTCCGATTCCTTGAGGTTCGAAATATTTTTTAAGCATTATTTTAATGTCGTTCGCTGAATTTAGTGTGGGCTCCCTCAAATAAATGAGGAGCGCAGGTCCGGAGCGATCGCTAGCCGCCGCCGCCGCACCACCCCCAACCGCCCGAGCGGCCGCAGCCGCCACCGCACGAGCGACGAGGGGAGGCCCACGGGCCCCGCCCCCCGGCGCCGCCCGTACCACCTCCGCAAAGGTGGGCTCCTTCTGCTTCTCTGCCAATTGAGCCTTCAAGGTTGCATTTTCAATTTCTTGTTTTGTTGTTATGTTTACAATTTTTGCGAAATATTGAAGAATTTGAGCTCCAGTTTCTTTACTTATTCTGCTCTTTTCATCATTTACCAATGTTATTAGTTTAATTTGGATTTCACACACGTTGTCGCAAAACGACAGTTCATTATTTCTTTCTGGCTCCGATCCACCCGCTCCCCCCGACGATGTTTCCATTTTCGGTCACCACCCCAGTGGGGTGTGATCCGTTTATTTGTTTTTAACCACCGGTATTTCATTTAGTATATACTAGATAATAAAGAATACACGCAGATTTGACGAGCGTTCTGTGCTCTGGATTTTGCTTTTAATTAACCATTATTTTTTTTTTCAATGCGACGTTAAGTTTATCAATAACAATTTACAGTCTAGCTGGTGTGCTAGAGATAGAGAACCTTTGAACTATAAATGTGCGGTGTAGTTTGTTTTCTAAAGGTCTTGGCGCGCGTGCGCAATCTTAACACTTCAGAGCTGCAATATCAACGGTGTGTAATTCGCGACATTCTAAATCTCAGAAAAACGTTAGTTTACAAATACAGGGTGTCACAAAAGAAAATTTACACGGTATTTTTTACCGCAAAAATAAACTAGGCATCGCCGAACGCTCATTCTCCGCCCAATGGCAGCGCTAGAGGTCACAACCAGATGCCAAAGTTTCAGCCCGATCCGATAACTTAATCAAAAGTTATAACTGATTTTCTGAAAATTTCAATGGGAAAATGGCGGCCGACGGAGTTTTCGAACACATGGGGCTCTATGGCACCAGAAACCGAAAACGGGCAAAAATGGGCTCCATTTTCCCATTGAAATTTTCAGAAAATCACTTATAACTTTTGATTAAGTTATCGGATCGGGCTGAAACTTTGGCATCTGGTTGTGACCTCTAGCTCTACCTTTGGGCGGAGAATGAGCGTTCGGCGATGCCTAGTTTATTTTTGCGGTAAAAAAAAACGTGTAAATTTTCTTTTGTTACACCCTGTATTTACACCGAATCTGCCTTCAAAAATTAACCTCCCGTGTAGCGCCTACTACAGCGGTCTAAACGATATGAAATATCGCTTTAAATGTCTGAAAATCAGTTAAGTTGGGGCACTTGAAACCTAGCGATTATTTCGAACATTGATGCTGTGCTTGAATTAAAAAAAATGTAACTAATAATGAAATATTACGGGTGTAGAATTACAAAGTTGGAATCGGCGCGGCGGTCCCACGGCCCCAACTATAATACCGGTGGCAGCTCTGCTAACGCTCCTGTTTGCTGTGCAAATTTCGCGTCTGTGCGCGTGTTACGTATTTCAATCTTTTTGCAAATAAATAGCCAATTCATCATCACTCTTTTAGTGCAAAATATGATACGCATTTTTCAAAACTTAACGCACAATAAGAAAACAGAAAGTGCAAGTTTTGATTTTTTCAACGACATACCTCTATGCATTCCAAGTTTCTAGACTTGCAATGCATCCAAGACGCGTTCTAATTTTTTTATTGAATAGAAGAAAGACTCGTCTAGTTCCGTGCATACGTGTTTTTGTTAATTAGCACGCTCACATTTTTCAATATGTATTTAAAAAGAGCCTTTTTTACGTGATTTTGAAGTCTCGTAACTGAGTTTCACATCATAACGCAGCAACGACATTTAAGGGCATGCTTGTGGTAAACATAGGAACTCAGAATACAAAATATTAGAAGTGCAACGCTAGCCGTTTTCTTGTAAGCACAACTTGATTATGGTAAAATTTCTAAGAATTCCCTTAACGCGTTCTTGGTTTTCTCAGACAGCGTTCTGGCATCTGACCTATTTTTTTTAAATTGTATGCTAGAGGAACTGAGCTGGTTCACTAA